>WPIO01000078.1:720000-960000 GCA_009760855.2 Cristatella mucedo
TTTCCTAAACTAGAGAGAGAGAGAGAGATGCACAGATGAATTGCACATTGGCTTCCCGGCTTCGTCCAAGCAGCGGCTTTACCCGTTGGCACCCATCTCCCTCGAGCAGAGCAGAGAGTGGAGAGCAGAGCAGAGTGGACCAAACCATGGACCGTCGACGACTGAACACGACTGACCGCTGCCGTGCAGCAGCTCATGTGCAGCCGTAGACGTCGGTATCATAAAGGTTACGACGATCTGAAGCAGCTCACGTGAAGATAAGTTTTTCACCCAGTTTTCGAGGAGGACGTTCACCACACCTCTCCCGCAAACCCCCTGCGCCCAGCATCGGGGCTCTTCAGCCACCAGCTTGCCTCGAGTGCACTGACCTTGACCCAACCAACCTCAAGAGACTAGCTGGTCACCGACCGGCCGAGTCGTACTGCTAGGGGTCAGCTCGTGCTGGCCAGCGGGAGGTGGATGGGTGGAGCAACGTTGAGCGGCCTTCGTCGGCAGGTGGCCTTTTTTTGATACTCCGGCTCTCGAAAGGGCAGCAATGCTGGACCGTTTGGGTGGCCCAACCCTAGTTAACCCACAATGATGTGAGCATTTATAAGTCATTTGCATCAGCGGGGAAGGCATATTATCGAAGCCTAGGCCAACAGGAGCTAGCACCGCTGGCCGCCTTCTGCCAGTAGTAGCTCAAGGCCGGAGCCTCACTGCTGCCGGAGCCTCACTGCTGCCGGCCCTTGGCGCTCAGCTCAAAGCATGGCTGGCATTAACCTTTCCGCACCGTTTTGCCGGCACGGCGCAGAAGTGTGAGCGATTCCTCTCGCCTGGCGGCTGCACGATGCTGCCGGTGCGCTGGGGCCCTCAGCGCAGCCTCTGCGGCTGTACCGCAGGCACGGCTGCGACCAGCTGGCTTGGATTCATCGGCGGTGCTACCGCGGCAGTCTCTGGAGGAAGCACCGCTGCTGCTGCTGCTGCAATCAATGGCTGACCGGCCACCACTCAGCAGGCAGGCAGGCCTACGCCTGCCATTAACGACATTACACGAATTTTTCACTCTTTCGAAAGGCACGACTAGTTTCGCACACGAGCGCGTGCAGGTAAATGCGACTGCATTCTCCAGCCTACCGCTCGTAGCATGACGGCGGTGTTGAGACTGACTTATGTATGTTGCTGAGCATCCAACATACATAAGTCAGGCCAGGCAGGCAGCGGTTGGACGTCAAGCTGCCGCCTCGGCTGCTGCAGTCGATGTATGCAAGACTATATATATGCCTCTCATGGCTATCCATACCCAATTCCGGCCAGCCCCCCCCACCGGGAAAGGGGGCCAAGGCTCGAATGTCGTCCGAGAGCGAGTTTGCCCATTTGGCCCATCGACATCCTCAAAAAAGCAGCTGCAGATCGGCAAGATGCTCGCCACACTCCGGGGGGGGGGGATGGGGGGAGAGCTCGCAGCCTTCGTGTCTGGCCGGCCACGAGCCTCTTCCCCACCCCGGGCTTACGGTGGCGGAAGTACGGCGACGGTGGGTGGCTGCCGTCCAACAATGCCCGTGGCTGTTGCCCAGCGGCAGTGCCTTACATGAAAGGCTTCCACCATTCGGCCGTGGGCTATGACCCTGCTGGTGCTGGTGATGCTGCTGCTGCTGCTGCTGCACAGCTTGCTGCTGCTGCTGCTGGTGGTGGTGGTGGTGATGCGGCTGAGTGGATCCGTGCGCCATCAGATGGTGGCTGGCAGGACTGCGAGCCTGCGGAGGCGGCAGCGAATGGCTGCGCTGCTGTTGCTGCTGCTGATGTGTCATCTGGTAGCCGCTGTCGTTCAGTCCGGTCATGTTTAAGGGCGTGCCAGCCTGGTAGGGTGACGGCAGCTGAGAAGGGAGGAGAGCACGTGAGCGTGCACGTGAGTGAAGGCAGGGCATGCGGCGGGCGCTTGACCGCTGGTGGCATCGACCGCTGCAGTGGAGCTCGGGTAGGGAGAGGGAGGCGACAATCAAGCAGCTGCGAACGGTGCATGCAGAAGGTGGCAGCTGCAAAATATCATCAATCCGCTTGCAGAAGCTAAATGACTTTTCGTTAGCTCAATTCTCAGAACTGCTAACGCAATCAGCGGCTCATCGAATCTCCACTCACTAGCTAAGCTTATGTCTCACAAAAGTCTGGCTCTGATGCTGCTGCCGCGGCGGCACGGGTGGGTGGGTTCCCTCACAGGCTGGGGGGTGCTTGCGTGCAGCTGCAATTCTGGCGACCAAGACCAATTGGCTCAATCGGCCACGATCTCTCCTCTCTAAAGATTAGCTCAACGCGTGTCACCACCCTCCGCCGCCCGCATCAGATAGTGATGCAGCATTCTCGGCTTGTCGTCGACTTGTGGTGTCACAATGCGAATGAAGCAGCAAAAGAAAACTCGACTTACCGATCAAACGCCGAAAGAACGGTGCCAAAACTTCCAATGCATCGCACGAACGAACGCTAGCGAACAAGCGAGCAAGCAAATGAACGAACGAACGGCATTCTGACACACGGACGCCTGTTACTCGGTGGAGGCTGCACTTTGCAAGCCCATTAGTCGGTTTCTTGAGCCTGACGCACCGACGACGACGAAGCTAGGACGGGGGCGGTGGGGGGGCCGGAGGCAGGTAAGGGCAGCCCCACGAGGCAGTCGCAGCAGCACATCGCTGCCGCCGCCGCAATGGCATTACTCAAAGCAAGTGATGAAACGGCCGGCTTGCGCCGCCACGTATCGCCCGACTGACGCCATCCAGCTAACTCAATCTGCTGCTATTCGCGGTAGTTGGGCGACGTCTCAAGTCGGGTCACACACAAAACGAGAGAACACGGGAGCGTGACGCACCCGGCAGCCCCCCCCCCAGCTGCCGGCTCCCCTGTCGGCCTCCGACCTGCCTTGCGCAGAGCAGGGGCAGGACCCGGAAATGAGCACATTCTCAATGCAAGGCTCAATGCAAGGCTCGACGTGCCTGCCTGCCTGCCCATCGAGACCTGACAAAGAACTGCCTAGACTATTCTAGAACCTTGGGCCAGCCTCCTCGTAGGTCTCATCCTCCTCCTCTGCTGCTGCTGCTGCGCAGCCCATGCCTGCCGAAGGACTTGCACGTGAAGCGTAGGAGTCGAGTCGTGAGGGTGGGAGTGGAAGTGAGAAGGAAAATGAGTGGGAGGGACGAACCATCAATGCCTGCTGCGTGCTTTGGGGATCGGGTGGCTGAAGGCGGGTGGACAAAGGACAGGATTCCCAGATCGTTCGGTAGGCGATGTGAAAGGAAAGTCGGTGAGCTCGAATGGCTGTCAATGACTTTTGAGCCCAAGGAAATGCCCGAGGGCTCGGAATGAAGAGCTACATACAGCGATGCGATCTTGCTGCCTGCCATCGGCCGCTGCTCCTAGCCTGCCATCGGCCGCTGCTCCTAGCCTGCCACGTGGCCACAGAAGCTGCTGCTGCTGGTGGTGGCGCCCGAGAGAGACGAGGCCCGGAGGTCGGCAACCGAGTAGATAGAGGCAGTGGGCAGAGGGCTCAGTAATGCCACTGTCACAGCAGGCTTCCTGCCACTCAGGGTGAGTGACGTCAGCACCTGCTCGAATGCCCCACGGCCACAGCTTCGGCCGTGCTGCAACCTCTCTCTCTCTCCCTCTCCTCTCTCTCTCTCTCTCTCTCTCCCTGTCCCTCTCTCTCTCTGATCTCATCATATCTCTCCTCTCTCTCTTTCTCTCTCCTCTCTCTCTCTCTCTCTCTCCCTGTCCCTCTCTCTCTCTCTCTGATCTCATCATATCTCTCCTATCTCTCTTATCTCTCCTTTCTCTCTTTCTCTCTCTCCTCTCTCTCTCTCTCTCTCTCCCTGTCCCTCTCTCTCTCTCTCTGATCTCATCATATCTCTCCTATCTCTCTTATCTCTCCTCTCTCTCATCTCTACGTGCGCGGTACATGCAGCCGCTTTCTCACAGCAACATACATCAACGGCAGATCCCAAGACGAGAACCACACACACAAGCTGCCTAACGGAAATAGGACCACCGTGGCAGTAGCAGAGCTACAAATAGCACAGCCGACGTAGGGGGAGGAGAGGCCTCAAGCGAGGTACGTACAGAGCGTGACAGCAGACTAGGCAGTGCAGCTCGGCCCGCACTGAACAAGTTCGGCGATGCACGGCCAGGCTGGCCTGGCCGTGCCGGCCTGGCCGTGCCAGCGCTCAGCGAGGCAGCTGCAGTGCAGGCGATGCACGTGAGATGGGGAAGCGGAGCCGGTCTAGGGTGCACGAGCCAGCCACAGCTACGCCGGGCCGGTCTAGCAGTAGCAGAGCTGCGCCTCCGTGCAGAGTTGCATCTCCGCGCTGCCAGCCTCGCTGAGCCGGCTGCCACGGTGTGGGGCCACAGCCCAGAGGACGCGGCGGCAGCAGTAGCAGAGGAGGCGGGTGGGCGGCAAAGTTGCGAGCGAGCTATGCAGCACTGACTCGCGCCGTGGCGTTGTGCCGGCCACCGCCGTGCTGCGGAGGCAGCGCTGCGGCAGCTGGCTTCTCGCTGCAGGGCTCCTGGCTGCTGACGTGCTGGTCATAGCGAAGCAGCTGTCTGGGAGTCATGGCGAACTCTTCGTTGGAGTCCTCCGGGCTGTCCATGTCCTTACCATGCGACTCTTTCTTCGTGAGAGCCTGCAGCAAGTGAGAGACGTTGCTGGTCCATTGCAGTGGTCCAGTCAGCACCAAGGCCAGCGACTCTCGGACCGGGCTGGCCGCGCAGACACTATGTGTGCTCAGACAGCATCGTCAAACGAAGCGTTTGCAAACGCTAGCAGCAGCAACGGCTAGCTATGGTATATAGCCACGGGCTAGCTATGGCAAGCAGCCCCTTTGGTGAGGCGGCAGACAGACTAGGCAGAGACCGGCCGAAGGGAAGGTGGTTGCCACGGGCCAATCCGGTTGCTAGCCAGCAACTGCCTCGGTTGGTCGAGCCGATGCTGGCTGGCTGGCAGGCAGGCAGGCAGGCAGGCAGGCAGAAGGGCCGACTGCCAAGCAGACAGACAGTGGAGCCTGATAGGAGAGCCACAGCCATGACGACTCGGCAACCATGGTAAATGAGCGGTCACGGCACTCATATGCACATACTTTCGCCTGCTCAAACCATACATCAAGCCGCCCGAATGATAGCCTAGGTGCTCAGTGCTATCCATGCATGGGTAGCAGTTGCTGTGACAACCATGGCAGCACCCTTTCTCGCTTTCGGCAATGGATCCTGCCTAGTTCGTCCGACCGAGAGAAGAGAGAGAGAGGAGAGAGAGAGGAGAGAGAGGAGAGAGAGAGAGGAGAGAGAGAGGAGAGAGGAGAGAGAGAGGAGAGAGAGAGGAGAGAGAGGAGAGAGAGAGAGAGGAGAGAGAGAGAGAGAGAGAGAGAGAGAGAGGAGAGAGAGAGAGAGGAGAGAGAGAGAGAGAGAGAGAGGAGAGAGCGAGGAGAGAGGAGAGAGAGAGAGGAGAGAGAGATCACGAGGCAGCAGTCCTGCTGCAGCTTTCTTGGGTGGTGGCACCGGAGGTGTTGCTGCCGAGGCGGCGGCAGACAAGAAGTTAGGGCAAGTCGCGGCCTTCAGAATCGCCACAAACAAAGAGGGTGAGTCCTCGATCGACCAGCAAAGCGAGCACCGCTAATCGTGCTGAGACCGTTTGTCGTAGCTGTTACTTTGAACACTGGGGAGCACATATATGATAGCTAAACAAGGAAATTCAATTTGCCACCACGTTTGGACGGGCGCATGCGACCGGGCAGTCTCGGCGGCCAACATAAAGCAAACATAGCAACGGTCACACGACTGGACGGCGGCACCTGGCGGCGGCGGCTGGCTGACACTGTAAGCAGCTGCCCTGCTGCTGCTGCCTCCATACACTGCTTCACCAGCAGCTGCCCTGCTGCTGCCTCTGTACACTGCTTCACCAGCAGCCTGGCACGTGCCTCGCGCCAACAGTCGTGGCGGCTTCGGCAGCACAAGGGCACGCTAAATAGAGTGGCAGCTTGAAAGGCGTACACGCTCAAAATTCACGGCACACTTCCTCAAGTAAGAGAGGTCGACAGAGTGAGCACTATTACCAGGATGGCCAGCTGCACGGGGAGGGGGGCACCCGGCAGCCAAGCCTGACTCAACACTGATTCGAGAGCAAGGCCCGGCTACTGTCGATTGCGAAACAACGCTTCAGATCAGCAGCCGTTCAAGAACGATGACAGGTGTCGTAGGCATCTCAAGGCAGCAGGCATCCATCTCGGCCGACCACGGCCCTCGGCAGCAGCCAACCGGAACTGACCCTTTGGCCCCCATTGCCCTCGGCCTTCGCCAGCCGGAACTGCCCCATCAACCGAGAAATGGGCAGCAGCAGGCCTTCCTCTGCCACCCCCAAACAGTCACTCACCACCCTCTCATCCTCCCTCGACGGAGGGGAGCCGGTATCAGCATGTGCCTATCAACTAGGGGACAGCCCCTGTTCACCGGGGCTGTCCCCGGTTCACAGGGGCTGTCCCCGGGGTGGCAGAGGAAGGCCTGCAGCCCCGATTTGGTTGTCACCCCTCACCGAGGCTGTCGGCTGCATTCAACTGCATGCTGGGTGAATAAATTATACCAAGCAGGTAGGGGGACCGTGACAGCTCTGCAGCAGCAGCAGTCCCAACTGCATAGGTACTGACTGCATAGGTACTGACAGCTACTGCAGGTGCATTGTGACACGTGGCCGAGGCGCTGCGGCTGCTGGTGGCAGGCCAGCTCCCACAGCTGCAATAATCCTCCACTGGCCAGCCATTGGCCAGTCGTCGGCAGGAAGCCAGCCACTCAAGGAATCCTGCGGCTCACCTCTGCTGCAGGTTAGCAGGGTGGAGGGGAGGAGTTCGGCACTAGGAGGGAGAGGCAGCAGCTGCTGCCGGCCGGCAGGAGAGCCAATCAGCCACTGCAGTCCACCTTGGAGCCATCGTGCAGCCAGCAATGACGGCTGTGTAGGAAAAGTACGACACTCATCATGCAAGCCAACCGGAAGACCAGGCCCGATCTCGTGCTTCCATTAATGCTGCCAGAGCAGCCTGTGCGTTGGCTGCCGCCGGCCGCAGCCTATCTTCGGCTGTATTCCCCCTTCTTAACAGGCTGGTATGCATGGACGAACTCGTGCACGTGACCCTTCTCTGTGAAGGACATCTGACTCCTCATTCCTTGTGCAATTTTCTCCTACACGGACTGACCTTCAAAGCTCGCCTAATGACAACTAGCTTTTTACTGCAGCAGGCCCTGGCTGCTGCCTGCGACTTCTACCGAGGCAGGACAGGTGGCCCAGCTTTGGTCTATGCTTGCGATCAGGCATGCTGTCGACCAACCGTCACCGTACCAAAGTCAGACCTTGACCTTGCAGCATGCAGGCAATCGTAAGACGGCTGAAGGCGAGAGGTGGAGGGCACTTGAGAAGGGTTCTTCGGGTCGGTCCTGTCGGTTCTTCGGGTCGGCCCGTGTGTGTGTGTATGTGCTTTTTTTTGTTAATTTATTTATGTATAGCCCTTAAGAGAACTTAATGACCATTCAGGCCTTCACATATGCCACGGGGCTCGAGCTTATGACCTCGGCCATCAATAACATTCACCATGACTTTGATCTGAGCTAGCGAGCACTGGGCCAAACCAGCATGACTCAGGGGGTCCCCCAATGCCCGTGTTCTTGCCTAACAGCTTGATGCTGAGCATTAAGAGAGCGTTCAGCCTGGGGAATGACTACAGGCCACACGGTCAGGAAATGAGGACCGACCAGCTACAGCCGATGAGCAGCAGAAATTTAAAAAATGCTCCACAACAGAGCTACGAGTTCATGGTCGAAGTGCGAGCTCCTGGCGGCCGGGCATACACGCGATGGAGGGCCGACAGGAGTGAGCAAGCTGATAGCAGATTGCTAGGACCGGCCATAACGAACGGCCTACGCTTGAGTTCCTGGGGGGGGGGGGAAGCCAGGACTAAGGTTTATTCAGCCACCCTACCAAAATCGCCCAGCGAAGTTTCCCGAGGTAAATCGCCCACTACCACACAGCAGTAACATACTACAGCAGTAACATGCCTTTCCTTTAAGCAAGAATCTCAGTAATCAACACAGCGGCAAAGGAGGTAGTGTGCTCCGGTAGTGTGGCCCGTAGGTAACGGCTGCCCTGAAGGCAGTGTCAAGGATGAGCCGTCATCAGCACTCACAGACTGAGAGATCGAACGTATTCGAATTTGCAACTTCCGAAGTAATCGGTAGCCAAGCAACACGTCAGCAGATAGCCAGCCCAAAACAACGCTAAGAAAGGCAGTCGGCAGGTCTGGCAGACCTGCGGGAGCGGACCCCCGGGAGGGGGTACCGGCGGCCTGCGATGGACCTGCGGTAGATGGGGGGCAGCGGGGTGGGAGACCCTGATGGACGATCACTACCGGAGACCGGAAGACACTTGCTCACCCAATTCGGATAAATCAGAGGAGGAGGGGAGCCACATACCATCCCCCCACTCCAGGGGGCTCGAAACTTGCTGCTGGCAATTCGCTGCTTGCCGCTACTACTTGCAGCTTCTCAGCTAGTTGCTCACCTCCACAATGTCCTTGTTGGTACGGCTTTCGTGCGGTTCGTTGTACTCGGTGTACTTGAGCAGTACCTTGTCCATGTCGGTGCTGGCATATTGAAACAGCCTGTTGGCGCTGTTGAATATGATGAGAGCAATCTCGCAGTCGCACAGCACGCTTAGCTCGTAGGCTTTCTTCATGAGGCCGAATTTCCTCTTGGTGAACGTTACCTGAATCGCAGCAACAACAGCTGCAACCTAAGTGTCTGGGGCTCGGCTGGCTGGGGAACGCCAGGGTGAGGGATGGCTGGGGTGGGGGTGGCCAGGGTGGGGATGGCTGGGGTGGGGTGGCCGGGGTGGGTGGAGTTCGTATGGCCGAAGGAGTATGTTCAGCAGGTTACCACCAAAGGCACTCCCGGGCACAGCTATGCACGAGGCTGGCAGGACAGGCCGATCGGGCCTGGCCGGCTCAACGAAAGAAACCGACCGAATTCTCACCGACCGGCCGGTCAAAAACGTCGCAGCCGGCAGCATCCTACCTGTCGATTACGTTCGTCGCCAATACGCGATATTTGTATCTTTTTCCGGCCCATGTTACACTGACTCGCTCGCCCCCGAGCAGCAGCAGCAGCAGGCACTTGGGATCGAGCGTCGGCAGAGCAGAGAGAGCGGCCTCACCGGCGGCACAGAAGGGGCCGGGCACCTGCAAGCAAGGCACGAGAGCTAGCTGCACTGGTGGCTACAGCCTCCGAGAGCCTCCGGCTCAGCAGCAGGCCAGCTGGCTGCCCAGCACCCAGCGGCTGGGACGGGCGAGGCGGCAGCGACCGGGCCGCCCGCGGGCGATAAGCGGGCGGTCTGTCGGTCAGCAGCCGCTGCCGCCGAGCGGCCTTCGGCGCCGTTATCAGCGGGGCGCCGGCCATAATAGCGGCACAAGAATAACGGTACGCGGGCGAGCAGGAGGGCGGGCGAGCTCACAGTGGGCGGCGGTGGCGACGCCCGGGCGCACCGAGCCGCCAGTGGAGCCACCGCCGCCGCCTCACGCGGACGACGACGTGCGGCGGCGCAGGGCGACAATCATTTTTCCTGAGCGATTGATGCGAGCAACACGTCGGCGATGCGCGCCTCCAGCGCGACCGACCGCTCAATAAAAGCGACCGTCCGGCAGCCGAAAGCCCGAGTGGAACCAATTATATTCCCCACCGGCGCTCTAAATTGCCAAATTAAATTCAGCCAATCTACTCGAGAAGTAAGGCGCGGGAGGCGCGCGCACACACAGGAGCTCTCGCGTCCAGCGGCGGCAGAGCAAGCGGGCGAGCGTCTCCGAGCCAAAGGTTGCGTAATGCAGTTACAACCGACCTGTCCGAGATATTGGAGATGTTGATCCACTTAATCACTATCGAATGCACTTAACAGCTATCAGCAGGTAGCTCCGGCAAGGAGGCCGAGCGGCGGCGACAGCGGACGACGCGCTCCAGGCGGCGGCGACGAGAGCGCGCGCGAGGACCGAGCGCTCGCGAGCGCAGCGCTCTCCTCGTGCAGGGGCCTGCGGGCGGCGCGGTGCAGCAGACGGCGCGGCGAATCTCGCAACCTGCCGCTCTCTCAAGACAAGAACCGCCGCCGCGCCGATGCTACTGCTGCCGCCTATGCAAATAGGCCATCGCGGCTGCTAAGGAATTTTGCGAGCACCCTTCGGCATTCACCTCATAATTACCATGCAGCCATCCTGAGGTCCGGCTTATTTTCGGGGGGAGGACTGGATTTATAAATAGCCTCAAACTGCCTCAAAAGACCCCGGCAAGTCGACGGCCGAAAGCGGCAGCCCGGTACGCAAATAGGCGGCGAGCGGCGAGGCGAGCGGCTGCGGTGGGGGGCCTGATAAGTCGCCGCCGTCGCAGCGAGGAGCACCACCCAGCCCCCACCTCCCAGCCTGGCGCGCGTAACTACGAACTAACGACGCGCCGCCGCCGCCGCCGCCGCCGCGGGAGCGCAGCGGCGGCGGCGCGAGCGGCGCTGCGGCTAGCGCCCAGCACGTGGCCGGAGGCTTCGGGCGCCAGCGAGCGACTCAACTTACCCGCGCTCGCAAAGATCGCGGCCAGGCGAAGAGCCTGACGACCGGACGGCTACTGCGGCAGCTGCGGCGCCCGTACGAGACGCCTATCTCGGCCTGCGACGGCAGACAGTCTTACCTGAGAGAGATGATGGCACCGTACACGAGCCGCCGCCGACAATTAGCACGACGTTACTATTTTTACTGACCAGTGAAATCTGAGGCTAAACTCTTGGGCAGCATGCTATTTTTGGACAGGAAAACACTGCTCGACGGGGTAGATTCAGCCGCAGTGCCGTGCAACGCCCTAACCATCCGCCAAAGCAAAGAGTTCACAGACTCGCAACAGCTGTGTTACCTTGGCAGATGCGCCACCAGGCTAAATAACTTTTAACTTTGACTTCTATGTTATATTATGCCTCTTGCATTAATTTTAATCTACACATGTCAAAGAAAACGTTCGCGCAGGAATAATCCCGGGCCGGGGTGTCAGAGGTCACCTCGTGACCTTCCCCATTGAGCGCCGGGCAACTGTCGGCTAGCCAACGCGCTGCCTCGTCACCGGAAGTCGCAATTGTCTGACCGATTTTAGGTGAGGGGGAAGTCCTCGAAATGCCTTGCCTTGCTGGAATTGATAAGAAAATGTGTGGGGCGCCCCCTTCACCTATGGGAGACCGTATTCCCCAGACCATTTTTATCCGGACCTAAAATTAGCTACCGAGTTCTGGAGCCGGATGGTACCTCGCGGTGTTGGGGAGATCGCGGGCCGAGACCTCGCGTCCAGCCTTGGCTTCGCGCGACGTCGAGTGAATAGGATGGACGCGCTATATTTGTGAGTTGAGCACCGGTTTCGGTCTCGCTGCGTCAGCTCTTTTTTTATTCAAGCACTTCCTGTCGGTGTGGCAGGCAGGCAGATCACCTTCGCGGACCTTATAATCCAAACCCATTGAAAATAGAAGATCTTGGAAAGCGACTCGGAGCACGTGGTCCGCGTGTCCGCGACGCTGTGCACGATTTATGAAATGCTTAAACCGTCCGACGCACAATGCCGGGTAGCGACGTGGACTGTGCCCTTTATCAAATCCGCGTTCCGGTACGACTGCCGTCGCTGCAAGCGCTGAACAAGTACTTGTCCTCCCGGAATTCTTACAGTGCACCGCGGTACGCTATGTTATAAACCTGCGAGCCTAGTGTAGGAGCTACATAATAGCAAGGAAATGTAAGCGCTGCAGATATGCCTTTGGATCCACACCACCCACCCCCCCCCCATTAGACCCAGCGGTGCGTTTTTTTGAGTCAAGGGTATTTATTGACCACCGGCTCGGCATGGCGGGCACAGCAGGGTAAGGCTGCTGGCACCCACTGAGGCTCGTGTGCTGCAGCAGCCGGTGGAGCGTGGCACTGGTGGAGCATTGTCGGCTTCTTTTGATGGCCACAACTTACCTTAGTCCGCTCTGTGCTGGCATGTAGATCGCGTGGGCAAACAGATGCTGGCCGGCTGCTACGTCGTGCTCAGCACATGCATGCGAAAATGGAACAATACTCGAAACCTGCTTAGGAAAGAGACGTGCAGGGCCGGCACTGCCTGCCTTGCACGGCAGTTGGCATGTGGCACTGAGACCCATGTGTCTTGTAACAAGACAGCTGCAGCAACCTGCGAGCCAGCTACACACGCTCCCCTGCTATCCCGTCCTCACTGACTTCCATTTCTGCCACCCCCCTCCCCGGCCTCTGCATGCCTCTATACCCTCACCGACAACACACACCACCACTGGCACCACTGCCATGGGCTAGCCACAACGTGGTCTCTGTGGTATGCAAGTGGTGAGGGAGGGAGAGGGGAAGCAGACAGACAACAACCGGGCTAAATAAGCCTTTGCAGCCAGGCTTGGTTTGATTGGGGTGCAAATGACACTTACTTGTCACCAACAAAAACCAAACTTGTGTCGTGCACATAGGAAATCTCGTGCAACTCTTTTATGCACATTCATGAGCACCCATCCATGGTCACGTGGCCGAAGCACGGTCACATAGTCACGGCACAGTTATGCTTAGGCTGTCGAAGGTTGAGTGCAGTCGATGTCACGTGACATGGACTAGCAGCAGCTGAACTAGAACTCGACTGACCCGAAGCAAGGCAGCAGTACGATCCTACTGAGCTATAACGATGTGTCGCAAATCGCGCTCCGCAAGGCCTTGCAGTTTCTCTCAACTGTCGATAGGCATTTTTTTCTGGCTTCACAAACTGTGTTTCGATGAAGCAGCACGCTCCCGTCGGATGCACAGCCCGCCGCCACGAGATTGTCGGCAGATGCTCACTAACCCTCGTGTAGTCGATAGAAATGCCTCATCACTAATGCTGTTGTCGCTGTTAAAAGCGTCATCAGCATAGTTGGCTCCTCATTTGCCAGCTCTTTAAGCTGCAGCTGTAAGTTGTAACGAATGCAGCCTGTTACTAGATCTTCAAATCCCAGCCCTTCAATTACGTAGCTTCTCCTGCTAAATGAGTTTTGATGGCACCCGGTTGATCAATGAATAAAGAGCAAAGTCATGACTTGCCTCAGTGGCACAACCAGAGGAGGTTAGGGGGCATCTGCCATCCCCCTACAGGTGGCACGACCTGGCCGCCCCCCCCCCCCCGACTGTCACCAACGACGAAACTGTGTCTTAATTCCCTGCTCGATAAGCAACCACCGAGCTCGTACTGAATAGACACTGATGTGATTTTTCACTATAATTTTGCATTAATTGTAGGTCTGGACCCACCTAAAGGAAAAATTTTGCTGTTTCTTACCCCCTGTATAAAAAGCTTGCAGGTCTTGCCCCTAGATGACAGTTCTGGCTCTGCCACTGACCACTCTGCCTCCTGCTAGTTGAGCAAATTTACCAGTGTAGCACCTCTCGAGCTAGCGTGTCTATTTGAGACAGTGAATTAGCTATCACTCTTTCACTTTAAGACTACTGACGTAGTTACACACTAAACATTCAAGACCCAAACTCTCTCTCTCTCTCTCTCTCTCTCTCTCTCTCTCTCTCTCTCTCTCTCTCTCTCTCTCTCTCTCTCTCTCTCTAGCACACACACACACACACACACACACACACACACACACACACACACACACACACACACACACACACACACACACACACACACACACACACACACACACACACACACAGAGACACACACACACACACACAGAAAGAGAGAGAGACACACACACACACACACATATGTACAATAGCAAACATATCCAAATATATTTTTACCAGCCTATACCCGTCTAAAGGATGGGAAACTCCAACTTTGCTTTGGAAGATGAGCCTGGGGGTCTGCTGACCTAGCTGGTTAGCCTACCCCACTGGTGGGAAATCTTGCAATTCTTTCTGTGGCAAAACCTTGTGCAATAAAAACGAGAGAATATATATAGAAAATTTAAGAAAATATATAGAAGATAGTTTTAATCAGTTGTATTAACAAACGAACTTACATGTAAGTCTTATTGCTCTATCAATATGTGTGATGACAGTATATTTGCAAATGTTTGCTGTTGATCTCCATAAGCCTGTAATAATTTTCCTTGTTCGGATGCATGGGCCTACTAGAGGCTCATCAGTTGAGGAATCAGCTAGGAAGGGGCGGGGATGCAGTGGCAGCTTCTTTCTCACCAATAATGTCCTAATATTAATATATTTGATAATAATAATACATTTAATAATAATCATATATTTGATAATACAAGTAATAATAATACATTTGATGTACAGCCGTATGAGAACTCAATTCATTATAGGCACTTTACAATTGCTGAATAGTGTCTCGGGCGGCTTGCTTGCAGCCTACCAGCGCTGCGCTTTTGTCTTGTTTCGGATCCACTGCTATGAAAGTTGGGTGTTTTCTCACTTTTGAAAAGTGAGAAAAAGAGTGGTGGGCCCCCCCCCACTACCGTGTCCTCTCCTACACTCACGTGCTAGCTCCTACTCAATTCCGTACTGGTGGCACAGAGCTCCACAGACAGAGAGAGACAGGGACAGACAGAGACAGACAGACAAACAGGACAGACAGAGACAGACACACAGGCAGAAAGACAGACAGATAGACAGGCAGGCAGAAAGTCAGACAGATAGACAGAAAGACAGAGAGAGAAAGAGAGAGAGAGAGAGAGAGAGAGAGACCAGAGTGCCACCATCTAGACCCAGTCTGCCTTCTTTTCCAACTCCTTCATCCTGTGACCTCATCGTACCCAGTATCTCTAGCCACCATTCACTTTGCAGCCTGCAAACTCTGCGTGCAGCAGCGCATCGTGTTCGGTGAGAGCTCACAGCAGCAGCGTCATCGTGTCCGAGGTCGATTCCGGCGAACCTGGCCTCTCTAGCAGTCTCTTTCCAAGTAAGTCCTCTCCTTTTGTCTGGCCACCGGTTTGCTGTCAAGAGCCGCACGCCGGACGAGGGAGCCCTCACCCCTCCCCTGGCTCGTAAAGCGGCTTGAGTGGAAACCAAGTGGCACAAGACAGTGCGTGGCAGCTGCTGGCCCCACCTAGCAGGTGCTGCGATGGGCGTCTGTAAGCTGGCTGGTGGCATGCAGCCGCACCACCCCTATTTCCCCCTCGACAAAAAGGGCGCCATTAGTGCCGATTTGATTGTGCGATACATTTGCCGAGGCGAATGTATCGCACGATCGCTTGAGGTCGCTTGCTCGAGCCCGCTATGCAACAGTTTGAGGTCATTCTGGGGCTAGCCTCGTGGAACCGCTAAGCAGCACGCATCTCGCACGGGGCCCAGGCGCCGGCCGCCGTGGCCTGGCTATCTGATCGGAGGCTGCGAGCAGGAAAGAAGACTCACCAGACCTCGCACGAGTGGACGCCTAGACGCCTACTAGTCACTTCTGCTCTACGTTTGAGTGCATCCAGCCTTGGCTCTGGGAAAATGTCACCGGGGCCGAGAGGAAAATGCAAAGACAGGCGGAGCGGAAGGCCAAGCAGCAGATGCTGCCTTAATTCCCGTCGCCTACCTCCAACACGACACGGATGCCAAACCCAAACAATTTCAACAGCACAGCTGTGACATAATGGGCATATATTACTAATCCTCGTTTGGATTATTCACCAAGGTACTCAGCTTAGCGATTGCTAATTTCTCTCATCGATGCTCACGGCCCACTTGCGGCCATTAGTTTTCAACAGCTGCAGGAGCAAGCAAGCAGCAGCTGCAGCAGTAGTAGTAAGCAGCAGCAAGCAAGCAAGCAGCAGTAGCAGTAGCTCAATGGCAGCCTTAGGCTAAGCCTTAGGCTTCCGTGGCTGCTGCTTGCAGAGAATTTGACTCTTCGAACGGAGCAGGACGTGAGTGGTGTTAAAGTAAACGATTGGCCACGAGCCTAACAAGGCTAAATTACCTGCTGCTCCACCGCAGCAGCAGGCTGCCGACGGTGGCCTGTGAAAAGATGCCCTTGTTTAAAGAAAAAAAAAACCATTGGCGGTTTCTGGAAAGGAACCTGATTGTTGGTGCCTCTCAGCTGAGTTTGCCTCTGCGATACAGTGCAGCGGTTTCGTACTTAGTAAAAAAAAAAATCGCAAGCTTATCTGCACATGCTTTCGGCAAATGAACACCTGCCAGGCCACAGGTGGTCAGAAGCCATGCTGCAGCCATGCCGCCGGCAGCTGACTCCCCGGCTGGAGCACGAGCCATAGTGCTGGTGAGTCTTATTACTACTTGCTTCGCAAAATATTCTGCTCTTTATAACGTTGTTTTTGGCAGTGTGAGCAACCGAAGCGAAATGAGATGCACGAGCCTGACGTCGAAGACGGTAGGCGGCAGGCGCTAGTCTGAGTATCCTGCTCGACATAAGCCTGCCCAGGCAGTTGAATCAATTGACCTATACCTTTTCCTCGGTGGCCCTTTCTTCCTGCCCCTGCACTGGACGCCCCGCGAGAGCTCCCGGGAGCTCCCGTGAGTAGCCGCTGTGGCGGCGGTGCAGCTCTCGCGGTGGTGCAGCTCTCTCGGTTTGCCCGCGCGTCCCTCGCCCACGCTAAGCAAGTGGCTGCCGCCTGTGGCCGCAGCCGGTTGGAAAGCAATCGCAGAGGGCTAGATAATGACCAGACATGAATGGCTGCCCTTGTCTGCCAGTGCCCAGGTGGTAATTGGAGGCAAACCTGGGTATGAACCTCTGGCACCGGCCTTCCAAAAGCAATGCCGCCTGCACTTGCGACCACATCTAGCGAGACCCGACCTCTCGCCGGCTCCCGGACTCACCGAGAAAGCTCCCACTCAGCACCGCTCACTGATGCTCGCCCCTGCCCCCCCCACCGCTCACCGATGCTCGCCCCTGCCCCCTCCTCCCCCCCCCCAGTAGCAGCCTAGGGCTACGCAAAGAAGGCCGTAGTGCTCAATCTGCTTCTCGGGGGGGGGGGAGAAGCAGCTCGGGGGAGGAGGGCGCAGCCAGCAGGGCTCTCCAATGGCAGTCGCTGCTGACGCTCGCCTTCCTTCAACGGATCGGTTGCTGACTGACCGAGCCGCCAAAATGCTAAAGAAAAAAGACCAAGTCGGCTGCTGCACCGTCGGTGGAGCAGCTAGGGTCACTGCATCGCGACCGTCCCAGCTTCTTGTAATTAGCTCCGCGGCCGCGCCGTGCGTAAGCGGTTTTGCCATCTGGGAGGAGGACATTTGGGTGCCACTGCATGAAAATGAGCCAGGCGACCCTGCCTCCGGCACCTTTTTTGCATATAGGGTGATTTCTCTGGCGCAGCCAGGCGCCGGTGGCAACCTGCACCGCGGCCCTGATGGGCGTTCGGTTGTTTCCATTGGCGTAACGAGGACTCGTCCGAAACGCTAAGCCGTGATATTTTCCGGCCCTTCGCGTCCCAGAGCGTCGCTGCCCCTTCACGACCGCCTTGCTAAGCCGCCTATGCAACTTGTTTAAATATCGATCTGCATTTCCAAGGCAGCCGACACGCAACTGGTAGGGCGCCTCGGCGGTCCGGGCTCAATTTCCGAGTCCGCCAGTGTGTTTAGAGTGGCGGGGGGGGGGGGGGGGGCTAAGTTTTTTCTTGTGCCTTGTGCCCAGCTCTGTTTCTTGAGTTGATGTCGCTGTAGCCAAAATAATGTGCTACAGAGCAGTCAACCCGTAAGAAATCTTCAGAGCCTATAGACTTTCGCGAATTGCTTGAATTGTTCGCGTGTGGCATCCGAGGTTTGGGTTTCAGCCTGGCGAGGGCTAAACGACATAGAGTCTGCATGTTCTCGACCGATGGGTTATGCTCAGGGTAAGCCTGAGCTAAATTAAAATATGTCACCGATGCGTCGGCAAGATTTGCACGGCACTGCAGGGTTATTGTAGCCCCCATCCCGCAAAAGAAAGAAGGTCGACGACCCGGCGATGATGTACGCACGAGTTAGAGGCTCTTAGAGCTCTGGAGATCGCCAGAACCAGAGTCCGACCTGCCACTCGATCGCGCTTCGACCAAGACTGTACGGTCTGAGGAGCCGCCATTTATAGACAGCAAGGGGTTGGGCGCGATAGGAGGCCGAAGCAACCCTTTAGACCGACCCAAGACAGGAGAGGCTAAGCGTAGGGGAGGGGGCATGCCGACTGCGGGGCCAGCCGTTCAGCCTCTGTGCGATCTGCTGCCGCGGCGCCTCTTGAGGCCTTGCCAAGTCCGCGCGATACAAAGGACGTAAAGCGATGTAAAGATTCGCAAGCAAATGAGGCTTCGATCCATTTCAAAAAGCCTTTTGTTCGCATACTTCCGACCGGTATAGCGGCTGTGCAGAGGCAGCCAGCGCCACCCTAGACACGTGATCGTGCTTCCTGCGCAGCATCCGTAAAGTGCTTCGTGGGCAAATATACTAATGTATCATTATTACTATTATTATTATGATTAAGGAAGCAGCGCTACGTTTTGCCGGGTGTCGCTCCAAGTCCTCTGTTATGTAAACGCTAACTTCAAAATGCACTTTTACTTTCATGCCATTTTGCCACATAATTATCGTTGCCCTGTAATAGAGTGTCCGAACTCTTCTGTTTCGCTTCTGCAAAGCAATACATTTCGGATGCCGTTTATCGCATACGTCGGGGAAATCTCCGGAGGAATATTCTTTCCAAACGCAAAAATGAGATTATACATACCTAGCGTATTCAAATAACGATCGCCGGTCTAAGAAAAAAAATTCTGGACCTCTTAATAGCCACGTGGGGATTGAGACCGGGCTCTGGTGCTAAATCTTACAATGAGGAGAATCAAGCGTGACTAATTATTACACTTCGGTACACGTCGAAAACTCTGGACTATGTATTATGGAGAAATACGCAGTTTTCGTACTTCTGTATTTGCATACAGCAATCATGAGTTCAGCGTTGTTTTGTACTCACACACACACACACACACACACACACACACACACACACACACACACACACACACGCACACACACACACACACAGAGGAGCACTCGCGAGAACTCGAACACAAACTCGCTCTCTCTCTCTCTCTCTCTCTCTCTCTCTCTCTCTCTCTCTCTCTCTCTCTCTCTCTCGCCTCGTCCTTCTCAACACACGATAGCAGTAGAACAGCAGTGTGTTGAGACAGTGACTCAATAGCTTAGAGATATATTTAAAACAAGAGTTAGCTTACCTTGCCATTACCGGGTGGAGGGGAGGCTCTCTCTCTCTCTCTCTCTCTCTCTCTCTCTCTCTCTCTCTCTCTCTCTCTCTCTCTCTCTCTCTCTCTCTCTCTCTCTCTTCCCCACTAACCATATTTGCATGCTGACCCTGTGCAGGCCACCCTTAACCATGCTACTCATGTTTATCAAGCATGACATTACTTACCATTCAATCGCGCTTCCCTTTGCAGCAAATGTGAAGCGCCTAGAAAGAGATTGAGTTCTCTGAGGGCGCTTTATCAAGTGCATTATTATTATTATTACGACCGAGGTAGTCTGCACACACAAAGCTAACAAGGAGGGCTAACTACCGATACCAAAAAAATGCTCGTGGTATCCTAGCAAGCAAAGTGAGTTGCTTTTGTGAGTGAATCGCTACTCACTTCGAAAATTTGCCGATGTCACGTATTTGAAATTTAGGTGTATGCATGACTTTAACCAGTCAAATTTGCAAACCAGGAGTGCCAAGGCCCGACCTAGATGCTTGCAGTCAAGGGCGAGATTTAGCTCCTTTAGCGAGGAACTACCTCCACTCTGGCCAGATCAGATGGCCGATGGGTCAGCCGAGCATACTTCCGTCGAGCAGGCTGACACAGGTGTCCAGCTTTGGAGACTTGGTGGCATTTCAGGACGGCTAGCCGTACTTTTGAGCGAATGTCTTTTCAATTTGCCTGAGCTGGCTCGTCGTGTGCCGAAAGCCGCTTAGGCTGTGAGTGGGCTATACAAAGCTCTCCTGCGAAACACCCACACTTAGTCTTTGTGGCTTTGTGGAGTTACAGACGGAGATACATTAATTACACGGGCTGTCTCATTACGGCTGACGACTGCCGGTTGCCGTCGTCTATGCATCCTCTTCAGCACTTTGACAAACATTTCTCCGAGGTTCTGCCCCCCCCCCCCCCGTTAGCTGGCTCGTGCTCAGTTGCTGTCCCGCTACTTTGTGCTGTACTGATTGCCTGGGAGGGGGAGTGGCACTCTGAGGGCACTCCAGCAGCCTGCCGATACTGGCTGGCTGTGGCTTCTTTGTTCGACAGTGTGAGACCCTAACTTTTCATACCCGAATGCATGTGCCTGTTAGCGGGATATATGCGTACATATATGTTTGCACATCTTAGGGGGTCTATGCACAGACGATCTATTATTGTTATCATTATTACCGCTATTAATACTATCTATCTCCACCTTCAACTCCACAAAGTCATGAGAAGTAAGCAGTGTTAGGCAGAAGAGTTTTGCATTGTGAACTCAAAAGCGTACGAGACTTTGCTCTGTCGAGGCAGCCAACAGCATTCGTCTCCTGCCAAAAAGAAACAGGGAGGGACAGAGAGGACTGGAGAGGGCCAACATCATCAGCCGAAGAAGATATATCATCATCCTCTTGTAAAGATGGGGGAAGTAAATTCCACAGTCGATGCCCCACAGAGTAAGAGCCTTTCATCTATAGCCATAAGCACACACAGGATGATAGTAAAAATATAATTCGTTTGCACAGTGCCCCAAGAGAACTGAGACAGGAATTCGACCGCCAAGCCAGTTTACGAGCTTGTGACATCACGTCTTTATTACTGTACTAAATTCATTGTCGTCTCGTCACATTCAGGATTACCGGCCTGTACCTTTGAACGTCCTCAACTGATGAATGGCACAACAACTCGGTCTGATCTGTCCTCGGCTGCACAGCGGCCACATCAACCCCACTTCTGTCTTTAGTGGCTCCCTGGCAAGCAAGTATCGAGTCGACTGTCTCTCTCTCTCTCTCTCTCTCTCTCTCTCTCTCTCTCTCTCTCTCTCTCTCTCTCTCTCTCTCTCTCTCTCTCTCTCTCTGGCCGCCGACCGGTTGCTTTGCTCTCGCTTGCATCGGCCTGGCATCCTTTTTTGCCATCGAGCTCCTTTACTCTTGCAGTTGCGTGCTCTTGCACCACCCACCCGTTCCATCGCTTCCAGTCGTCTCACAGGTCCTTACACCTTACACTGAAATCTTTCGGTGGTCGGGGCTCAGTTCGCATGCATTTCTGACACCACACTGCATTGGCTGTGCATAGTTTGTTAGTCTCAGCTAAAAAGAAGCATCTGCTCCGTAGCATATATTTCTGCTTGCCCGAGTGAACTTAAGCAGGGTGCACACTTCAACGATCTGGCACTCACTCACTTTTAGGTATCCTCCTACTACATGCTCATGTCTACCCAACCGAACTACTTCCTAATCAGGCTCGACATCGTATCACCTTCTCTTCTGACTCAGCATCGTTTAGCTGTGCCTCCATGCAACCTCAAATCCTTTGGTGGAGATCGCACCTATAGTTTGCATGCTTCCAATGACTGCAACTCACTCCCGACTGACGGCACGACATCCCCTGACCTAGTGACATTTAAAAAGAAGCTAAAACCCACATGTTCCTCGAAACATTTGCTGGGTCCACATGAATCGTCCTATGCACGCTTTTACATGCAGATGCTCTGAATGGTATCGCTACAAAATTGACCTGCTGCCTTCACAGCTCCTGGAAAGGACCCAGAAAGAGATCTAGTTCTCCCAGGGGCTGTACGAATGTCTTATTATCATTTTTATTGTTACCATGCTTTGTGTGCTTACCTGTACTTGATTCAGTGCATGTTCGTAACCAGGGCTCCTACTAGACGGTGACCATGAGTGTCTAATTGTGTGCTTTTGCACTTTGGCGACGGTGCAATACTTGTGTGCTTCGGTTTGCTTATCTAATCGTGATACCCTGCGAGTCAATAACTCTTGCTTATTGCTTCTCTAGCAGTAACTTACAAAAAGCGCATGTGGATAGAGATTTAGTTCTCTTAAGGTGTGGTACAATAGACCTATTATTAGTATTATTGCTATTACTTACAGCTAGCCATTTGTGGCATCGGCGATGGCCGGCAAGCAGGCTGATGGTTTGGTTAACTCCTTCCCCCTCATCAAATCGTCACTTTGAATGGTCTGACCAGTGCGAAAGCCAAAGTTGTGGTCAGTGGTGACCCCTAGCACCGGATGGATACCAAGTACAGGTCAAGCGGGCATTGACAGAAACCAAGCCAATTGTCTCATGCATATGTACCTCCCTGCCTGCCTGCCTGAGATTTTTATATCCAAGCTCTTTATCCCATGGTGGGCAGGCAGACATGCAGACAGACACACTCAAGCACCCACTCACCTTCCTCTCTCCCCCTCTCTCTCTTCCCTCTCTTTCTCTCCCTCCCCCTCTCTCTCTCTCTCTACCCTCTCTTTTTTCTCTCGCTCCCTCTCTCTTCTCTCACTTTTGAGAAAGCATCGGAGAAGTTGGTGAGACTAGAACTCTGATGAAACTGCACTGCAGACAGTATTATTGATATTCTCTCTAATTTAGTAAATGTCTAGCTTCGGTTGGCAACATTCAACTGCCACCGCTGGCTCAGCACACATAGGGATACTTTGAAGAAAAGGCCAGGAAAGATGGCCTGAAGACCTCTGGCCTCGACCACTTTCTACCGCTCACAACTGGCACGAGCGTCCTAACGATCCCTCTCTCTCTCTCTCTCTTCTATTCCTCAACCCTTTTCATCCAATGTTGCCACGCCTCCATAGCGCCACCGGCTCAGGACAACTGGAGCGAGTGTGCCACGGTCAGGAGCAAGAGAACAGATGTCGTTGCTTAAGAATCGAGGTTAGCTCCACAGCCTAAGACCTGCAGAGCAAAAGCGTCTGTAGCCAACCGTTTTTAAAGCAAAGGAACGGAACAGCTAATTCATTGCTCATACAGGACCTGACGGCACGAGGGGGAGGCTAAAACTGGGGCAGCAGTTGGTGGAGCAGGGGACTGCTCGGGGACTCCAGTTGGGCAGCAAGACTTATAGAAAACTGGCCGGGTAAACTTCCTACAGGAAGGAAGAGTTCAGTTCAGCGAGTCATGAAGAAGCCAAGCTACGGTCGACCTCGTGGGTCAGTGCAAACTGCAAGATCTGTGCCTGCCCAATCCCTGCCAACTGCCTGTACACACCCAGTGCCTCGCTCGAGTTTCTTGGAAATGTGGCTGTCTGTAAGCAGAGAACCAGCCGACTTGTCGGGAAAGCACAGCTTAGACGAAAGAGATCGTCTCTTGGAAACGCCCAAGTCATTTCTGTTCCCCGAGCAGAGGTAGGTGCAGAACCTCTGCTTGGAGCAGCAGTCTGCCTTGACCTTACCTGGTGGTCAGCAACTGTAATATAATGTATCTCACGTCTTACTTCAGTAAAGCCGCAATGACTCAGTGGGTGGGGGAGAGTTTTCAGGTGGGCACTCACAAATGCCTAAGTGGCTTACGTGTGCATACGGGAGCCAACAGACTCCATCTCACGAAACAAAGAGAAAGTGAGAAGCATTGCTGAGTTGGAAGGGAAGTCGAGGAAATGAGTAGCAGGGAAGTAACAGCCCAGGACAGCTGGGAAGGACGTGTGCAACAGGGGCAGCTTGAGAGGGGATTTCCGTGCGTAAGAGCTGTGCAAGTGAGTTTGCGCAGCTTAATACCTTCACAGCCAAAGCATTAGTCGCTAGCAGTCTTTAAGCCAAGGACTGAAAGGCTAATGCGCTCACCATGGAGGACCCGAGGACACGAGCGAGGAGGATGCTGAAAAAGGTGCAGCAGTCAAGCTAGATACGAAGGTGCCCAGCCATGGCTGGCCTTGAGAGTTACAGTAAAAGTTTTGCTCTGTATCGGCTGATCAACCGGATTTGACATCGAAGCTCATTCACAAAAGAAGACGTATTGCGATGTGTGAGTCTTTAGCTCATCGAGGGCCAGGCTTTGCCCCATTTCGTGTCGCCTGGTCCCTTTGGCTTGCGCAAAGAAAAGTTATCAGGGATCGAGGCTGCATCGTGTGCATGGCACTGGTCAGTGCTAGGGGCCTGCTGTCGATTGAAACCGAGACCTGTCAGATACCTCCAGTAGTTCTCCACTGGTTGAGTCTTGGAAAATGCTGCTGAGTGATTTAAAAAGGACCGGCAGAGAGGCTCAATCCTCATCGGAGTCGATCGGAAAGCCGCGGTAAATCTCCAGCAGAGAGCAGTTTTTCGGTTGGCTTAACATCTCGATTTTAACTTGCAAGCAACATCTGATGAAGTTTTCTAGTTGCCGGGTCACCTCTCTCGTTCGAGTGTCCTGGATAATAATGGCAGAGGGGAGACGGGGCGAATGTTACACAGAGACTCTCAGGACCCAGGGACCAGAGCTTTTGATTGAGTTCAGCTTGACTAAGCGGCTTTCAGAGTGCACAGGACTTCACCGGTAAGAGGGGACCTGTTTACTATGTTTGCTATGGCTAGCAGCTGCAGGTCTGTGCACCTCATAAAAATAACTGTTCTGACAGCCTCACGAGCACTAGTGGTCTTTGTATCACGCGAGAATTCTTTTTTGTAGCAGCGAGTTCAACGCCGACATCGAGACGTGAAAAAGAAGAGAGAGGAAGAGCAAGGCAGTGATAACGATCACGTGGTTTCACCACGTGACCAGCAATCTGCTGGGTGGGGAGGCGCTGCTGCCCTGCCACGACAGCAGGCTCGTTTGCAATCGGTTAAGAAGATACTGGACACTGGCCGCCGATAGTGGAGATTCGGTGAGTTTCCCTGTCGGTGCTCACTGTTTGCTAGTCGGCAGCCTGGGGCAGTTCCCGAGGGCTGTCTGTTGATGGGCAAAGGGATACAGACGAAAGGTGCAGATGCGGCAGCGCTGGAGCAGCGACAGGAAAGATAGGGCATGCTGAGAAGTTCGAGCACAGCAGCGACAGTCTCCTACGGGCTGCTCCGATCCTGCTCGAGTGGAAGGATTGCAGCCACCGAAGACATGCATGCATGCTTGCGCCTCCTGACTTGTTCTGTTCCAGCCGCTGGCAAGTACACTCGATCAAAATTAAATTGATACGGCCGGCCGCCTGCAATGATCTGCAAATGCCAAGCGTTAGGCAAAGTCATGACTTCTTACGTGGCCTTTTCAAACCTACGTCTAGTATTCCCTGGTCTCTTTTTTTTTATGTCGGCCATATACCAAAGCGGCATCTGGGCTGGGGCAGACCTGTAGTTTAGTCAGAGGTGCTAACTCAGCCAGGATGTGGTAGGCTAACTGGCTTGTGTGGTAGCATTGCATCAAGCAGGGAAGGTCGGTAGAAAGGTCGAATGGAAGGCTGGAGGTCACAAGTTTGCTGCCGGCAGCATCAATGCCAGGAAATTTACGGTTTCTTTACTCATATGCAATTCTTGAATGCCAAAACAGAAACACATTCCAGACACAATAAATTATCCATATCCTCAGATGTACAGAAAGGGGTGACAATGAGATTCGATGGCATACAAATTGTGTAGGGTCTTGAACGTGAGGGGCGGAAAAAATCAGAAGGTGCATGTTGGAACAGATCGGATCGGACGGTCAATAAAAATCAATATAGAATTTGCCCAGAATGAGAAGAAGTTCTTTTTTGTATTTCCAGTGCAAAGAACTGAGAAATAATCAGATGTGTCCACAGTGAAGCTGGATTGCTACCTGGTGGACGACGAATTACTGCCGCCATCGGCAACTTACCACTAGCTATGACAGAGAACCGGATACTGAAAGGTTGTTTATTAGAACCGAAACATCTAAAAACTATAGGGGGTGCAAGCGACAAGGGCTACTCCACCAACAAGTTTCAGCGATCATGGCGTATGAACAGGAGAAGCCTTCTTGGACAGCATCTGTGATAGCAAGCAGTTTGTTGACTTCAGCCAGGTCTCAGTAACAGCAAAAAATTGAAGTATGATCATGCAGGCTGCTTGCTAACAACTAAATAAACAGCAGGATTCTAGAGGCAACAGTCAAAGAGGTCACCGAGGTTAGGGTCGGCAGTGTTACTACTAGGTTATCGAGATTAGCAGAAGTTCTAAGGGGAGCAAATGGGGATTAGACTGTAAAAATTAGCAGTTGCTCAAACGAGAGAACTTGAATTTCGGTCAGTAACATCGGTACAGAGGTTCATTTGGTGATGGCAGCACCCTCTGATACCCCGGTGTGTTCCACAGCCGATACCTAGCTCATGAACTCTGGCAGAGACATACATTGACCTTGGTAGCAATACTACCTGAAGGAGCCCAAAACCATAACGAGCATGCACGAGCACACTGGACCTTCTGGGCACCGGAAACAAAGACAGACCGTTTGGCAGTGAGCAATTGCATGTCCCTTCCATCCAAATTTCTACAGCAGTTAAAATAATATAAAATAATTCATTCGTACAGTGCCCTAGGAGAACTTAATCTCAACTCAGGCGCTTCCCATATGTCACGAGGGGGGAGGCTCGAGCTCACGACCTCGGTCAGCAAATGCATTCACGTTGACCTTGGTGGAGGTGAAGCACCTTAATCACTGGGCTAAACCAGGCAGTTAGGACAGAGGACTCTTGTAATTCCCAAAAAAACAGGACTGATTTCTTACCTAAATCGTTTTCTGCGTTTATCACCAGGACAAACACAGATATTCGATTTTTCGATTCATCACAGCATCACAGCAGCAGCAGCTAGGGCAGCAGGTTTGTGCTTTGCCGGCAAGAACATATTGTTGGTAGCAAGCGAACTACAAGCGCTGGCAACAATGGAACGACCTCCTTCTCCTCCTCCGGGGGCTGCAGCCCTGAAGCCCTCGGGGCGGCTCGAATAGGAGCAGGGAGGGCAGCTCGAATGTCAAGGAGTGTGCAGAGTAGGCACGCCTGCTTGCCGAGGCACGATCACCGATGGAGCTCGGCTCGGCTCGGCTCTGCCTGCCACACTTGCCGGTCCTCGACTAACAGCGCCCTTTTCTCTAATATATGGGCAGCTAGAAAGAATAGCACCGATAGAATTGATTGCCTCTTGGACCGGCTAGAGCCGGCTCTCAGACATATTGCAGGATAGCTCGCGCTGAAGAATGGCTGCTTTCGATGCATCTGGTCTTGCACAATCATTGCAAAAGTGCGACGTAAGTTAGCGTTGCATGTTGAGCATATCAATCCATCGCACAGGGCCGATCCCACCGACGGCCTACCTAGTGGACTAGGACACCTCTGCCACTCAGTGGCTACTGCAGGCCAAAGGGGTTCAGAGCTGTAGATGCTTACAGGGTCAAAGGTCAGCAGTCACCAGTCGGCAGTCAGCCCTCACACTCACTCACAGCATGCAGTGGGTAGTGCCGAATCGCGTCATAAACCGTGACAGGCGTCCTTGGGCCGCGACCGTGACAGAATCATCTCTTCGGGCTACCGAGTACCGAGCCTTTTCTGACCTATCAGCTTATCTGACCTATCAGGTGATCAATTTCACAGCTGAGTGAGCCACTTGATTAGGAAGATCGGTGGGTGTCCGGCACAGGATTTAGGCGTTTGCTTACGATCGGTGGCCGGCTCTTCAGTAGCTGTTGCCATGATGACTGAGTTGTTCCTAGGAGTCGGTGTGAGCTAGAGCTGTCGTGATGTGCCAGCTGCCGGCCGGCGGCGATTCTGCTTCCAGAAAACTCTTGTCTGTCACTAGATCCCTCTGCACTGGCTGTGTGTGCCCTTACAGGACGAAGCACAGGCAGAGCCAGCACCTGTCGGAGAAGCTGTCCCTTGCTTCCTGGCCTTCCGTGCGGGAGCCTAGAGTCTGTATTGGTGAGGTGATGATTATTTATGGTCTAACCAGCACTGGTGCCGATGGTACCTACCTGAGCCCATTAGAATTGTTTGAACCGACCAGAAACTCATTATCAGTCGAGCTGCCTCAACGAAAAAAAAGTCTACTCTACATTCGAAGCTCACAGTGCTTGTCTCTGCATTGGCTCACGGCCACCTGTCTACCAGCAATAGTCATCAAACCGTCTGAATCTGCTGCAGCAACTGAGAAACTGAATGCTTGCCTTGCCGACATTCGATCCTGGTCGTCGGAAAACTTCCTGAAATTTAATGACGATAAAAACGAACTGCTGCTCATAGGACACCCTAAGCACGTGGCTGGATTAAAAGGCTTTGCTGTTCTAATAGGTGATGCTATTGTGCAACCTTCACCACGTGCTCGTAATTTAGGTGTCGTGTTCGACAGCTGCCTCAATTTCAAAAGCTTCATTCAGAAGACTGCCTCTACAGCTAGCCATCACATTCGATCCCTATCCAAGATATGAAGCTGTCTCCCACAGTGGCTTGTAAAAAAATTTAACTAGCTCTTTAGTTCTGTCTCGGCTTGATTATTGTAATTCCCTTTTGGCTGGGCTACCAAAGAAAGCTATTATGCCACTACAGCGGACTATGAATATGGCTGCAAGGCTGGTCTTCAAGTCCCAGTGGTTTGAGCACGTGTCACCTCTGCTGAAAGAGCTGGGATGGTTGCCGGTTGAGCAAAGGATACAGAGCAAAGTTCTTACCCTGACCCACAAGGCCCGCCACGGCTTGGCTCCTTTGTACCTAGCTGAACTGCTGCACCAGTTTCAGCCTCTTCGCACCCTCGGGTCGTGTGTGGACAATAAATTAGCTGTCCCATTCCTCCGCTTAAAGACCGTTGGCGACAGAAGCTTTAGCTCTGCAGGTCCTAGACTGTGGAACTTGCTTCCACAATTCTTACGCATCAACAACTACTCTCCTGCTGCCGATTGTGGCTCACCCTTTCAGCGGTCCTGAGCTGCTACTTCCATGCTACTCACTACCTCAACTGCTCTCCTGATTCTGCTATGCTTCCCACTTTCTCTTTGTTGCGTGAGACAAAGTCTGTTGGCTACCGAATGCGTACCGAAAGCCGCTTAGGCTGTGAGTGCGCTATGCAAAACTCGCCTTCGTAACACCCACGTAGTCCTTGTGGCTTTGTGAAGTTACAGACGGAAATACATTGCATTACATTACATTACAATGGGCTACTCCCTCCAGTCTGTTGCCCGAGCAGACTCCTCTGTGCCCTCTCGGACACTTTGGCCGAGCTCAGTTCAGCATGCCTGCACACGAACAATGGTGGCTTCAGAGCAGTCTCACCGACACAATCTCGAGTTCTTAGGGAAGACATTTCGGCGACGTTCAGAAAAGGAGCCATTGCGCCCCATGTGCCTGGATATTGCTAAACAGTAGCACCGGGCTGCACTAGGAATGCCTGGGACTCTGTCCGACTTGATCACTCATGGTCATCAAGGGTTGAAGCAGAAGTTGCTTAGGCACAGAAATGTCGACAGCCAAGCAGGTCGGCTCAGCAGATTGTTGGGTCAAAGAGTAGGCAGCACTTGCTTTCATGGCCCAGGGCCTGCCTATGGGCAGTCCAGGCATCCTGCAATGGTGCGTGGTCTGGAATGAGAGAATGTGGTGCTGGCTCGGTGCTCCGAGAGGAGGAACACATTTCAAGCACGAAGGGGAACCAACCATCGACCGAACGCTGCCTCGGGGATCACTGACCAAAAGGTGATCTGCCGATCGACGAGTGGTAACCTCCCAGCTGATCTTACACCTCGGGGCATGTCATAGTGTCGAGGCACAGAAAGGGCACAGCTTTTTCAAGCCCCATGACTTTTGTATATGCACCGAGCATGGTGCAGACTTTAGCAGGACGCCATCTTTACTTGGAGTTCAGCAGAGCAAGCTCATCAGCACAGCATCAATTGGTCATTTATGGTTTTGCCATAGTTATATAGATAGCCAAATCGCGATAGCAGCTGCCAGTCACCTAAAAACCGGCTTTTTCTGGAAGATAAGTACGTTGTACCTTTCATATTATTGTTATTATTAATACTAGCATCTACTTGCAAAATTTGCAGGAAGTCGTTCCATTGAGAAATTATATGTACAGCATTTACACAAATAATTAAATTATGCTCGATCCAAAGACTGTTCATCACTATTTCATTATTAAATGCCAAGTTCAATGATCAATTTCAACAATGAGCATGTTGGAGCTACATATGCAAACTGGTAAACTATCTGCCTGAGTATTTTGACATACCACTCATAGCTGTACCATTGCAGTTGTCCCTTTAATAACAAAAAGGTCAAATAGCAAGCGTCATGTCGGCCACTTGTGCTTGTGGGATCGCGGACTCACTAACGTATTTGCATTCTAAATTGTATACACTGATTAATACTGAATGTGAGCTTAGCAGGAGCGCCGTTGGTGCCTACCATGGCTCATGCTCACATTGACTGCATTCAGTGGATCTCAGATTGCTCTTGTTCAATTTCGTAAAAAGTTAAATGTTTGGCCGATTCAACGGCCTCATTTACTTAGCAGCAGGAGAGATCTAGTGGCTATTGCACACACAGTGCTTGCCAGGCTTGCTGTAGGGCCAATGAAGACTTTTCTGCTGCAGCCTCGAACCAATGCGACCTTGATCATGAAGCGTCCCCACCTTACTTACTCCTGAGAAAGAACCAGTTACAACTAGTGTAAAGTCTTATACACTACCCCACTCGTGTTACGGTGCTGCCTCTAATCAGCACTTGTAACGTATCTATCTGTCCTTACCAGCAAGAGTGTAGCTGTGAGCTAAGCTGGGCTTATAAAGGCAGGCTGTTCTAGCGACTTCTTTCCACTTTACAATAGGCAGTTGATGTGGGAGCTAGCACGAGCCGAACTACCGGTCGGAGAAAGTTGCGCAGTGCTTAATGAAGCAAGCACATGTAATTGAAACGTAATGTTACATAAAGGAATGAAGTTAAGTGAACACCCAGTGCTCTTGAGCCACGAGCACTGCAGCTGAGTAGAAAATCCAGCATAAGATCTTTGGAAAAGCAAGCAGTCCAGTTCCTCAAAGCTTCTACAAACTGACAAGGGGTTTTTATGGCTGTCTGATTGGATGCCAGGCTAATGTAGCCTACAGTATCACGGCACGGGACAAATAATAGAATGGACGGCAGCCAACAGTGAGGTTATGACAGCATCAGTTTAGAGCATAGCAGTAAACACATTTATGGCAGCTCATATTTCCGACTACGTTATCCACAAAAATCTATATATCTCTGCCTGTCTATTTGCCTATCTGTGTGTCTATCTACCTACATACCTCATGTCTATCTACCTACATACCTACCTACCTAACTACCTACCTACCTATCTATCTATCTATCTATCTATCTATCTATCTATCTATCTATCTATCTATCTATCTATCTATCTATCTATCTATCTATCTATCTATCTATCTATCCATCCATCCATCCATCCATCCATCCATCCATCCATCCATCCATCCATCCATCCATCCATCCATCCATCCATCCATCCATCCATCCATCCATCCATCCATCCACCCACCCACCCATCCATCCATCCATCCATCCATCCATCCATCCATCCATCCATCCATCCATCCATCCATCCATCCATCCGTCCGTCCGTCCGTCCGTCCGTCCGTCCGTCCGTCCGTCCGTCCGTCCGTCTGTCTATCTATCTATCTATCTTGCTATCTATCTATCTATCTATTTATCTATCTATCTATTTATCTATCTATCTATCTATCCATCCATACATCTATCTATCTATCTAATGTATCTCCATCTGTAACTCCACACAGTCATAAAGATCATGTGGGTGTTACGCAGGAGAGTTTTGTATAGAGCACTCACAGCCTAAGCGGCTTTCGGTACGTATTCGGTAGCCAACAGACTTTGTCTCACGCCACAAAGAGAAAGTGGGAAGCATAGCAGAATCAGGAGAGCAGTTGAGATAGTGAGTAGCATGGAAGTAGGAGCTCAGGACCGCTGAAAAGGATGAGCCATAGTTGGCAGTAGGAGAGTAGATGTCGTTGCATAAGAATTGTGGAAGCGAGTTCCACAGTCTAGGACCTGCACAGCTAAAGCTTCTGTCGCCAACGGTCTTTAAGCGGAGGAATGGGACAGCTAATTTATTGTCCACACAGGACCTGAGGGTGCGAACAGGCTGAAATTGATACAACAGTTCAGCTAGGCATGGAGGAGCCAAGCCGTGGCGGGCCTTGTGGGTCAGGGTAAGAACCTTGCTCTGAATCCGTTGGTCAACCGGCATCCATCTTAGCTCTTTTAGCAAAGGAGACACGTGCTCAAACTTCTGGGACTTGAAGACTAGCCTTGCAGCCATATTCATAGTCAGCTGCAGTGGCCTACTCGCTTTTTTTTGGTAGCCCAGCCAATAGGGAATTGCAATAGTCAAGCCGAGACAGAACTAAGGAGCTAGTTAAATTGTTTGCAAGCCACTGTGAAAGACAGCTCCTAATTTTGGATAGGGATCGGACGTGGTGGCTAGCTGCAGAAGCAGTCTTTTGAATGAAGCTTTTAAAATTGAGGCAGTTGTCGAAAACGACACCTAAATTTCTAACGCGTGGTGATGGTCGCACAACAGCATCACCTATTAGAACAGCAAAGCCTTTTAATCCAGCCACGTGCTTAGGGTGTCCTATGAGCAGTAGTTCGGTCTGTCTCTCCATCTATCCATCTATTTATCTGCAGGCATCTGGCAAGGTGCACCCCTTTAGCCACCTTTAGGTCGTTGGCCTGAGTCCTGGTCGGCATACATGAAACGCCTGGATAGAGATTAGGTTATCTTAGGGTGAAATACAAATAAATTACATATTTATATAGCATGCCTGTGATCCAATGAGCCGGCTATCTAATATAGCTATTACATTCTCGTTTGTCATAAGCTCATAATAAAATAAGGACGGAACATTCTTGAGTTGGGAGGGCAGTAGGGCTGTCAAAACGGGCATGCTAGCTGACTCAGTGGTCAGTCTGGATGGCATCTAGTGCAGGTCTAAGACTGTAGGACTGGACTAAGGTTGATCCGTCACTGCATACCTACCACTAGTCTCATCCCAGTCATTTATCCCATCCACCCTACCAGTCACCTTTCCTACCCACCTATGCTCAGAGGTGTCACACTGCATGCTGTAGTTATGCAGCAAAGCCTGCCTGCATTTAAATCACCCCCTTGCCTTAGGGCTTACTCAGGATTGCACAAGCAGGCCTGTCAGTCATCCAGCTAATGGTTTCTCTGAATTGACACTAGCAGAACAAGTTTTCTCACTGTCTGTGTCGTCTGCTGCTTGAGCAGCAGAACATAGGGCACCAATTACAGCCGAGCCGATCGCCTCAGGCCACTACTTCTGAGCCTCCGTCGGGTTACTGGGATCTTTCCAGGCTCTTTGGTCGGACTAAGATGGCAAGCAGTGAGGGCATGAGAGTTGGGCCGTGGCCGAGGGGAAGCCCTGCCAGATTATCAGAAGGGAAGGCCCAGGGCCTAACCCTAGGAGGGAACAGAGGAGGACACTTTCTTCATCCGCCAGAAGGACTAGGGCTGAATTGTCAGGGCCCGGAAGTTACTCTGAAGCCACCACTGCTGCTTCCCACTCCTGCAATCGACGTACCGGCGAAATCAGCTGCCATCCAGCTGCTGGAGGCCACATGCGGAAGGCTGCCTGAGGCAGTGGGGGTCGGCCCTACATGTGACTGGTTACCTGACAACTGCTGCACAGGATGGCATGCATGCTTTTTGTCTTGGTTAATAGCTACGTGGCCAGCCAGTCAAGAGTCTGCAATCCGCAGAAGGCTGTCTGCCTGAAATAAAAAATATTGGGCCTAGGTTCGGCGCTGCCCTAGAGAAAGTGAGGCAGCAGCAGCAGACATGCAAGGAATTGCTTACCGAATAGCTTGCCATCGGTGCTGGATCGGCCTGATATTTGCTTGCAGCAAGTACAAGTGAAAGCAGTAGGGCACTTTCATAGCAAATCAGCATGTATTGCTTAGTTACAGTATTAAACTGAGCTGCAGCTTACATCTCATGCATCAGATAGATGGATAGATCTGAAACTGAAAAGGAGAGTGAACAGGAAGGAGAGAGGCAAGAGATAACAAAAGAGAGAGAGAGAGAGAGAGAGAGAGAGAGAGAGGAGAGAGAGAGAGAGAGAGAGAGAGAGAGAGAGAGAGAGAGTGAGAGAGAGAGAGAGAGAGAGAGAGAGAGAGAGAGAGAGAGAGAGAGAGAGAGAGAGAGAGAGAGAGAGAGAGAGAGAGAGAGAGAGAGAGAGAGAGAGAGAGAGAGAGGAGAGAGAGAGAGAGAGAGAGAGAGAGAGAGAGAGAGAGAGAGAGAGAGAGAGAGAGAGAGAGAGAGAGAGAGAGAGAGAGAGAGAGAGAGAGAGAGAGAGAGTGAGAGAGAGAGAGGAGAGAGTGAGAGAGTGAGAGAGAGAGAGAGAGAGAGAGAGAGAGAGAGAGAGAGAGAGAGAGAGAGGAGAGAGTGAGAGAGTGAGAGAGAGAGAGAGAGAGAGAGAGAGAGAGAGAGAGAGAGAGGGAGAGGGGGAGAGAGAGAGAGAGAGGGAGATTATGGTGTATATTATTTATAATAAGTAGAAATAAAGAAAGCACCGCAAGAGAGCCAAATATTTTCTAGGTGCTTTAGGTCCACAGCTGAAAAGGAAGGATGTCCATTGGTTATTTCTATGTATCTCAGTCTCTAGGTTCACAAAGCCACAAGGGCTAAGTGAGTATTATGAAGAAGAGTTATCTGTATTGCACTCAAAGCTGCGCACAAGCGTGCAAATGACAACGCACACTGATGAACAAAGGCTGTGAATGATAGGTGAGATTTTAGCTTATTTTTTAAATGGGGCCATATCAGGAAATATCTCGGTGTCAGTCGGGCGTGAGTTCCAGGTTTTGGGAGCATTATAATAATAATGCACTTGATGAAGCGCCATCAGAGAACTCAATCTTTTTCTAGGCGCTTTACATTTGCTGCAAAGGGAAACGCGATTGAATGGTGAGTAATATCATGCTTGATGAACAACATGAATAACATGGTTAGGGGTGACATGCACAGGGTCAGCATGCATATGTGGTTAGTGGCAGTATGCACAGTGTCTTCACGCATAAGCACATGAAGGACGAATCACAGGAACCCACTAAATGCTGTCCTAAATAGGTGTGTTTTTAAGTTTTTTTAAATGTGGTCAAGTCAGGGGATGTTCTGACGCAAGTCGGGAGTGATGTCAAGGCTTTGGGAGCATACAAACTAAATGCATGCTCTCCAAAAGATTTGAGGTTTGTACGAGGTATTGGTAGACTATTGGATTCCGAAAAGCAGGTGTTACGATGCTTGGCCTGGTAGGTGAGTAGATCTGAGAGATAGGCTGGAGCCAAAGAAAGAAGTGACCTAAAAGTGAGCGACAAAACCTTGAAGTCGATCCGTTGCTTGACTGGTAGCCAGTGCAGGTCGGCGAGAAGTGGTGTGATGTGGCAACTGCGATGCTCACGACAGACAAGCCTAGCTGTGGAGTTTTGCACCAGCTGTAATCGCCTGATTGCACGTGCCGGTAAGCCAGCAAGCAGTGAGTTACAGAAGTAAAGACGGGATGTCACAAATGCATGGGCCAACTTAGACGTGGTATCGTTATCTAAACAAGCCCGAATTTTAACAATGTTATGTAGCTGAAAGTAGGCAGGCTTGACTGTGGAGCTGATGTGGTCGTCTAACGAGAGGGCACTTTGAAACATGACACCTAGATTTCGAGCTGATTCAACAAGAGATATGCTGGCAGAGCCAATTTTGAGCGGCAGCCTATCCAATTTCTGAATCACACTGGGTTTGCCCATAACTAGTAAGTTAGTTTGATCATCGTTTAGTTTTAGAAAATTTGCTGCCATCCATGTGCAGATGTCATCGATACATGCAGCAAGTGAGTTGAGAGAATTCGAGGTGCTCAAAGGCTGGGAGGGATCAAAGCAAAGGTACAACTGAGTGTCATCCGCATAGAAGTGAAAGCCTAGATTGTGCTTGGCAATCACATCAGCAAGAGGGAGAGTATAAACCATGAAAAGAACAGGACCTAGCTAGAAGCCCTGAGGTACCCCATATTTCAGAGGTACCTCGGATTATCTTTGTCCATTCACGTCAATACTCTGGAGTCTCCCACTGAGATAGGACCTGAACCACTGCAGAGCAGTGCCAGTGATGCCCAGGCGAGATGAGAGGCGCTCTAGAAGAACTTTGTGATTGATAGCATCACAAGTGCCGAAAGATCGAGCAAAAAAAGCAGAGAAACCCTACCTCTGTCTGCATTCCTAAGTAGGTCGTTGTGCACCCTAAGCAATACTGACTCTGTGGAGTGATTAGCTCTAAAGCCAGACTGGAATTTACCAGCAAGGTTTGAAGTTTCAATATGTGAGTTCAGCTGGTCCGCCACGACCTGCCCCAGTGTCTTCGATTGGGAATGGTAGTATGGAGACTGGGAAGCACAAGAACTAAAGGCTCTAAAGTATTTGAGGTTGGTTTGAGGCACAGCCAAACGACCAATTTAATGAGTGAGTGATACGCTGCAAAGCCCGTTTACAAAGTATTCCAGTTAGGTGCCAGAGCAAATAAATGAAAGGACCTCGATGTGAGTGATCAAATCTTGAAGTCGATACTCTTCTGATGATGAGCCAATGCAGATTGGTCATGGTGTAATGTGGCAGTGGTGACATTTGCTGCAGACAAGTCTGGCTTCAGAGTGTTGCTCCAACTGCAACCGTCTTATTGAATGGGTAGGAGGACCTGCAGTAGCAAGATGCAGGCCTCCGATCGATGCTTCGCGAATGCAGGGATTAACTTGACTGTGCTGTAATTATCTAAGACAGCCCGAATTTTTGCAACATCAGTGAAAGTAGGCAGACTTGGCATAGGAGCTGATGCTATGCTTCCCACTTTCTCTTTGTTGTGTGAGACGAAGACTGTTGGCTACCGAATTCGTACCGAAAGCCGCTTATGCTGTGAGTGCGCTATACAAAACTCTCCTGCGTAACACCCACATGGTCTGTATGACTTTGTGGAGTTACAGGCGGAGATGCATTACATTACATTACATTACATGTGGTAATCTAGTGAGTCATTCTGGAATAGGACACTGATACCTCTCATATCTATCTTCCAGCACACTGAACTTTTCAAATCTGTTGCTGCATGGATGGATTACTGACATTCCCACTTGGATGACAAGAAACGTTCACAGGCTGAATGACAATGAAAGCAACTTAATGATCATGGGAAAACTTAGTTTCACTCAGTAGGTGGAAAGCCTAACCTTCAAGTTTGCTCGGCAAGCATATCTCTGCTTGGAATATGGGTGGCACTGTGCATGCTGCCAGTAACCATACTTGCATGTTGACCCTGTGCATATCACCCTTAACTATGTTAGTCTTGTTGTTATTGAGCATGCTACCACGAACCATTCGATCGTGCTTCCTTTGCAGCAAATGTAAAGTGCCTAGAAAGAGATAGAGTTCTCTGAGGGTGCTATATCAAATATATTATTCTTATTATTACAGTGGGATACCACTGCGAAACTAGTCCATCCATTCGTGACATCGGTACCAGACTTATTTAGTCTGCTACTTGCAGTCAGTCTTGCCTCTGCATTCACATGAAAACAGACAGACAGACAATGCAGAGCTCAATAGCTGAATTGCCTGTCGTGATAGTCTCAACTGCCATGGAAGACCACTTCTTACCAATCTGGACTGGTTCCCTATCAAGCCGAGTATCAACTTCAAGGTCTTGTTACTTTTACACTTCTTTGCATTTTTTCTCCGGTTTCTAAAAATATCATATACTTACCCCTTAAGCTTTCCACCAACTCTTCTGACTCCAGTTTTTAAGCTGATGCTCTATAACCTTTGCTGAAATCTTTTGGAAGCTGCTCCTTCATTGACCTTCGCATGTACCAAAGTCTTGGAACTCACTAACAGCTTCTCTCCCCTGACTGGACTGATGACATTTGAAAGGAATCAGAAATCCAACATACTTCTCACAGCATTTGCATTGACCGGGTGAATTGTCCTCATTTGCGTACGAGCGATCAAGTTCTCTTAGGGTGCTATGCAAGTGAATTATATATATATATATATATATATATATATATATATATATATATATATATATATATATATATATATATATATATATATATATATATATATATATATATATATATATATATATATATATATAGTTCATGTCCAGCTTATGCAAAGTGCCAAGAATATTAAATCGAGAACAGTTTGAGTTTGACATTGCCATCGCTGCTCCTCGCTTGCAAGGGAGACACGTAGCTGAATTTCGTGGATTTGATTACCAACCTAGCAGCCATATACTTCATCAGCTGCTGTAGAGGCCTAATGGCTTTTTTGGGGCAGCCCAGCCAAAGTTGAATTGTAGTAGTCCAGTCCAGAACCGGGGAGCTAGTAAAATCTTTAGCCAGCCACCTTGGCAGATGGTGCCTAATCTTAGACAGCGATCGAACGTGATGGCTAGCTGTGGAGTTCTTAATGAAGCTTTAAAGCTTCAAGCCGTTATCAAAGACGACACATACACTTTAAGCACATGATGATGGTCATGCAACAGCATTACCTACTAGAAAAGCAAAGTCTCCTAGTCCAGCAGCATGCTTAGGGTGTCCTATGAGATGGAGCTCGGTTTTATATTGTTTAGCTGAGCAAAGTTGGCCGACATTCAGGATTGAATTTCTGCAAGGCAGACTTTCGGTTTATCACTCGCTGCAGCTGATTCCATCGATTTAAATGACACGTACGGCTGGGTCAGCAAGAAGTAATAACTGGGTCAACAAGAAGTGAAGAAGTGACCCCCAGGGCTCGAGTCATTTTTCCGAGAGGCTGGGTATAAATGGAGAACAGAAGAATCTATAATTGACCACCGGGAAACTGCACAAGTGAATTGCCTGCAGGTTGAGTACTGTCCACCGAACGTGACTGACTGAAACCGATCGGGCAAGTAAGATTCGAACCACGCCAGAGCCTCATCTCTCCGACCATTAGTTATTCTCAATCGTTCAAGTGGGACATAGCGATTGATAGTATCAAAAGAAGCATTGATATAGATTGAGCAGGTCCAGATCCGCTCGACCAGCACATCTTCTGTAGCTTCTACCTGGAAGTCTGGGTGTCTTCCAAAATGATATTTTTCTAGATAAGCACATCAGCTCCAGAGTCAACTCCTCTGCTCCTTTCACATACGTAATATTGCAAAAACTCCTGCTCGCTTAGATCATGATGCCACGGCCAAGCTGCTGGTCCATACACCAGCGACATCCAGACAAGTTTTCCCCCCATAGATCTCTATATGTAGGTCGTCCTGGCTGTCCTACGAGAGGCTCTCAGTTGGTGCAGAACTAGGCCGCGTATTTGTATTTGTCATAAACGTCTGCTAGCTGCCACGTCGCAAAGCTTTTAATCAATTTGCACTTGCTGCTGCACATCAAGCTGCCAAACGACTTCAAGATTCGGTCACTCACCTTTAGCTCCCCTCCTTCTCTTGGTCAGGACTACCTATGTACATTGTACTCGGTCCCTTGCTGTTCTCTATGTATACACAACCTCTGGGAAAAGTGATTAAGGCCCATGGAATAGGATATCACTTCTATGCTGACGATACTCAGTTGTATTTGTCATTTAAACCGTCGGAATCTGCTGCAGCAACTGAGAAACTGAATGCTTGCCTTGCCGATATTCGATCCTGGATGTCGGAAAACTTCCTGAAATTAAATGACGATAAAAACGAACTGCTGCTCATAGGACACCCTAAGCGTGTGGCTGGATTAAAAGGCTTTGCTGTTCTAATAGGTGATGCTATTGTGCGACCTTCACCACGTGCTCGTAATCTAGGTGTCGTGCTCGACAGCTGCCTCAATTTCAAAAGCTTCATTCAGAAGACTGCCTCTATAGCTAGCCATCACATTCGATCCCTATCCAAGATTAGAAGCTGTCTCCCACAGTGGCTTGTAAAAAAATTTAACTAGCTCTTTAGTTCTGTCTCGGCTTGATTATTGTAATTCCCTTTTCTCTTGGGGCGCTATACAAATGAATTATATTTATTGATTTACCCAACCGATAACAACCTAGCCAGCTAATACAAAAGGATGCAATCTAGAGCAGATGCTGTGACTGTGGAAAAATGATGAGCGACAAGCCAATAATAATAATAATAATAGTAATAATAATAATAATAATAATGCACTTGATAAAGTGCCCTCAGAGAATGAAATCTCTTTCTAGGCGCTTTACATTTGCTGCAAAGGCCAAGACAATGACAGTTATATCGTCATTGTTCATTACCTTGATTGGTTGCTCCCTTTTGGCTGGGCTACCAAAGAAAGCTATTATGCCACTACAGCGGACTATGAATATGGCTGCAAGGCTGGTCTTCAAGTCCCAGCGGTTTGAGCACGTGTCACCTCTGCTGAAAGAGCTGGGATGGTTGCCGGTTGAGCAAAGGATACAGAGCAAAGTTCTTACCCTGACCCACAAGGCCCGCCATGGCTTAGCTCCTTCGTACCTAGCTGAACTGCTGCATCAGTTTCAGCCTGTTCGTGCCCTCAGGTCCTGTGTGGACAATAAATTAGCTGTCCCATTCCTCCGCTTAAAGACAGTTGGCGACAGAAGCTTTAGCTCTGCAGGTCCTAGACTGTGGAACTCGCTTCCATAATTCTTATGCAACGACAACTACTCTCCAACTGCCGACTATGGCACATCTTTTTCAGCGGTCCTGAACTGCTACTTCTATGCTACTCACTACCTCAACTGCTCTCCTGATTCTGCTATGCTTCCCACTTTCTCTTTGTGGCGTGAGACGAAGTCTGTTGGCTACCGAATATGTACCGAAAGCTGCTTAGGCTGTGAGTGCGCTATACAAAACTCTCCTGCGTAACACCCACATGGTCTTTATGACTTTGTGGAGTTACTGACGGAGATACATTACATTACATTACATTGGTTTCGCATCCTCCCTCTTCCATTCATAGCTTCCCGTCGTCCAGCACTTGCTTTCCTGACTCTTTTCGACTCGTTGTACCACTCACTGACGACTCCCAATTTCTTGGCACACTACGACTCTAGTTACTAGGCTCCCAAAGCCTGGAATTCTCTACCGACTAACAACATGCCGTCTCCTAATTTGACGATATTCAGCAAGAAGCTAAAAACCTACTCGCTCCTCACAGCATCTGCTCCATCTGAGTGACTTGTTCTTTGGGTATTTGAGTTACAAAAATGTGCACTTCGTGACGGAGACCAAGAGCAATTTGATTTTGGATAGCACCTCAGTGAACTTGTATCTTTTCCCTCATGCTTTGAGTACTTACCTGTGCATGATTAAGTCATGTTACTAATCAGTGGTCCTACTAGCCAGCAGCCACCAGTGCCTTCTTCTATGTTTTTGCATGCTTGTCTAAGCATGACACCTGTTTGCTTGTGCATGCTTTCCTAATCTTGATACCGTGGTTGTCACTAACTCTTGATTATTGCTTGGCTTTCAGGAAGTTTTACAGTGCCTGAATAGAGATTCTGTTATCTTAGAGCTCAATAGAACAGACTTATTAACATTAACGGTGAGCAATGCACATCAATAAAAGACAATTAACCAAGTAAGCTGATTAAAACATACTAACAATTAACAGCCATGAACAAATGAATTTTAAAAAGAAATCTTAACAAGCATGATTGTGTTGTATTGTCTGTAACTTCACAAAGCGACCTAGACTATGTGGGTATTATGCAGGAGAGTTTTGTATAGCGCACTCACAGCCTAAGCGGCTTTTGGTATACGTTCGATAGCCAACAGACTTCATCACACGCAACAAAGAGAAATTGAGAAGTATAGTTGAATCAGGAGAGCATTTGAGGTAGTGAGTAGCATGGAAGTAGCAGTTTAGGACGGCTGGAAAGGATATGCCATAGTCGGCAGCAGGAGATTAGTTGTCATTGCATAATATGTAGTGATCCAGCCTGAAACAAGTAAAGCCATATACATGATTACCCATTACAAAGTTATTATGTAATTACAAAGAGTGAGTATCTTGATGCTATCAACAAATGAGTAGCTTATTTGAATGCCCTGCCGATCTTAATGTATATAAAGTCCAGAAATGAGTACTGAGCTAAGGGGGCTTAGTGGATCCTTTGCTAAGGAAGAGGACTTTCTTATGGGCCTCCTCTCAAAAGAGCAACCATGTTCCTACCTCTGCCTCCTCCTTATCTCCTCCCCCAAGCTGCCAGCTATTGAATAATTTACACTTTTATCCCTTGAAGATTGTAATCCCAATTACAGCTTGAATATATCCTTATTGACGATAACTTGTCCTTAAGTACTTTGGATTGTGTCATATGTGTTTAAATTAATAGTACTTTGAAGCTCTTTCTGCAAACTTTGGAAGTGTTTACCTGGGCACTCTGACGGTACGGATTTATTGGTGGGACACTGGGTTTTAAGAGAGATTGGTCTTTTCATTGCATGCAGCAGCCAGCAGACTCCATCTCATGCAACTTAGAGAAAGATGTACTGCACAACACAGTGAAAGATGTACTGCACACACGAGCTAACACAGTATAACCGGTGGTGCAGTAACAGCTGCAACAGTGACAGCGCTGGCTTGCGCTGGCAGCTTCTCATTTGCCGGAAGCATTTTCCTTAGTGGCAGGCCTGAGTCAGCAACATTGTTATGCAAGACAGATCAATCGAAGCACACATCATTGGATAATCTTCTATCTTTGAATCGCGGTTACAGCAGACCGCTGTTATTAGCAGTTTGCATTCATTTGGCGATTGCAAATCAACGATCCAAAATCCACATTATCATCCACATCAACAATATCAACATTATCAATATCCACATTAACCATTATCGGCAGCCAACCGAAATTCTGCCTGCTGGGAGTGACCTTCGTGCAAGTGATCGAGGCCAGTCGGCCAGATCCAGCCCGACTAGGCATGGATAGGAATGCCAAGGTATTCAACATCTTGTTTAACTGTGAAGCCAGCAATTCATGGCATTGGTCACCAGCAAAGCTCCAGGCTTTGGGAGTGCACGAACTGAATGCATGGTCGTGAGAGGATTTAGGGCTATTGGAGGCACGGCTAAACGACTGGGTCTAAAGAGCATTCGTTATCTCCGATAAGGAAGTGTTTCAGATAGGCAGGCTTGAGCTAGAGAATGAAGAGACTAGATAGCACATCGCCTATTCCTCGTGATAAATTTGAAGTATTTCATTGATCTGGCCTTCAGTTCACGTGCATCGAAAGTCTGGAATTCGTTTCCAGATTGTGTTACAACCTGCATCGACTTTGCATTATGTAAGACTCGGCTAAAGGCTCACCCGTTCTGCTGCAGCTGTCCCTGAGCCAGTGGGAACCTGTTTGCTTCTTGGTGTTTTGCGTGCTCACATGTGCAGGATTCAGTGTGTCTTATCAATCAGGGTCCTACGAACCGTGACCCTGAGCGTTTTATTCCGTGTTTTTCCATGTTTCTAGCATTCGATCATCGATTCTTTGGAATCAGTTGTGAATCTCATTTATAGAGATTTAGCCGATTATACAAACAGCTTATTCTTTTTATTATAAAAGACGATGACGAACCCTGAAGTCGATACGCTGATGGAGAGCCAGTGCAGGTCAATGGGAACGGTGTTATATGGAAGGTGCCATGTTCTCGGCAGACATGCCTGTCTGAAGAGTTTTGTAACGGTTGCATAGGCAGCTTCGGGGGGGGGGACTAGCGAACCGGAAGAGAACAGATAGGCAGTTAGCCTAGAGAAAGGGTTCGATATCTGCCCTAGCACTATACGACAGATAGTGCTTGGGTTTTCCTTGCTTTGTCACGGTTTTTGACTACCTTGATACTCTCATGCTCAGGAGACGTGAGGGTGCCATCCTTGACCACTGCCCACCTCCTTCCAAATGCTATATGTTTCCCTCGATGCTTCTTGCTGCTCTATTTCTCAAGCGCCGAGTCTCGATTACTCGTCTGATCCATGCAATCCAAGTTCTACTCACATCCACCAGCAGCCCTTCACCCCTTTTAACAGTACACGGCCAATTACCTCTTGTCCAGCAGCTCGGTAGAGGTTTTTTCGAACCTGGCTTAGCCTTGGTAGCCATTGTACGTGTGCAGGCCCTAACTCGGCTGCCTGATTGATCGATCAGAAGTCTCAGGCGAGGGAAGAAAGCGTTGGTCAAAGAAAATGCAATGAGTTATTGCATTCTGTAAAAGAAGAGCAGCAACAATGTGACAGTTTGAGTTTGTGGACCAAATGCCGCGAGCTCGGCCTCTTATAAAGACAAAGCTAGGAGAGTGCTTCAATCGACTTGACGTGGCCCATGTCAGTACCCCCACTTTAATTGCCCACATGCGGCAATACTAATAATAACAATAATTACAAATACTGCACTCGCAAAGCACCTTCAGAGAACTGACTCTCTTTCTAGGAACTTTACGAATGCTATAAAAACATGACAAAATGATTGGTTGCTACATTCGTCATGTCATCAATAATTTAATTGCTAGATAAGACATGTACAGGGTTAATGTGTAGATATGGTTAGTAGCAGCAGGCAGTGTCAGCACGCATACTCGCACAACGAGCAAAGCACACAGACCCACTGAATGCATAATAATGTAATAAATGTGTAAAATAAGTAGATGTATTTTTGCCTCTTTTTAAATGTCGTCAAGTCAGGGGATGTCATGACATCAGTCGAGAGTGAGTTCGAGGCTTTGGGAGCACAGGAAGTAAAGGTACTGTCTCCAAAAGAGGTTCTCCGAGCTGTATTTGCACCAACTATAAGCACTTGATTGCACACCTCTATAGGCTAGCAAGCATTGACTTACAGAAGTCGAGACGCAATGTCACAAATGCATGGACTAATTTATTTAGATGTAGTATCCCTGCTTAAGCATGCCCGAATTTTAGCAATGTCATGCAGCTGCAAGAAGAGGTAGGAAGGCGAGAACGAGGGGAAGGAAGAAGAGGCAAGAAGTAGGCGTGACTTGACTGTGGAGCTGATGTGGTCATCTAGTGAAAGGCCACGTTTAAACAGGACACGTAGATTCCGTGTAGATGCAAGCTGACAGAGCCAATTGTGAGCGATAGTCGTATCAGTTTCCGAATCACACTTAAGTTTTCCCATAACTATTAAGTTGGTTTTATTGCCATTTAATTTGAGAAAGTTTGCTACATCTACGCGTAGATGTCAGCAATATATTCAGCAAGGGATTTGTAGAGAATTCTACGTGCCTGAGGGCTGGGAGCAATCAAAGCAAAGGTACAGCTGAGTGTCATCTAAATGACCATTTCGTCACAGTGCGACAAAGCGTAAGGCAAGGAGCCTTCGGCTAATGTAGGTATATTCTTAAAGAGTCGCGTTTGAATAAATTCAGACTTCTTGACTTCCAGATTCCCTTCTCTGTCGGTTGGTAATTCGAATGCAGCAGAGCCGTTTGCTGACTGGTTCGTAACAGTGGCCAAAATGCAGCAGCAGCACGTGACCGCATGGTCAGCTGGGTTTATTAATCAAGACATGATGCAGCCGGTTGGGTTGGCATAGATAGATGCATTGGTGTGCAGTAGAGCATTTGTTTTTCAACCGACGGCACAAGCTTGACTGCAATCATTAAGGCCAGACATAGATCTCTGCCGGAGCAGGTTGTCGGTCGGAATGCCTCTGTATTTAAGGGTTTGTCATTGTACTTTGAATGTGTGACATCTACGAGGCAGCACCACCTTAAACCGACCGTCTACCATCTCATCGACGATGTGGCAAATGACAAGCTTAGCTGGTTTGGTCCAGTGGTTAAAGTGATCAAGGTCTGGCTGAGGTCTTAGGCTCGAGCCCGAGGCATATGTGAAGCGCCTGAATACAGATTAAGTTCTCTTGGGGCGTTATACAAATGAATTATATTTATTGATTTACCCAACCGATAACAACCTAGCCAGCTAATACAAAAGGATGCAATCTAGAGCAGATGCTGTGACTGTGGAAAAATGATGAGCGACAAGCCAATAATAATAATAATAATAATAATGCACTTGATAAAGTGCCCTCAGAGAATGAAATCTCTTTCTAGGCGCTTTACATTTGCTGCAAAGGCCAAGACAATGACAGTTATATCGTCATTGTTCATTCCCTTGATTGGTTGCTCCCTTTTGGCTGGGCTACCAAAGAAAGCTATTATGCCACTACAGCGGACTATGAATATGGCTGCAAGGCTGGTCTTCAAGTCTCTCCAACTGCCGACTATGGCACATCTTTTTCAGCGGCCCTGAACTGCTACTTCTATGCTACTCACTACCTCAACTGCTCTCCTAACTCTGCTATGCTTCCCACTTTCTCTCTGTTGCGTGAGACGAAGTCTGTTGGCTACCGAATGCGTACCGAAAGCCGCTTAGGCTGTGAGTGCGCTATACAAAACTCTCCTGCGTAAATCCCACATGGTCTTTATGACTTTGTGGAGTTACAGACGGAGATACAAAAAAAACCAAAGGTCAGAGACTAGAGATAGAGATCGATGGTGTGGTAATATGAATAGTAGAGGACAAATGTAGTAGTAGTAAAGCGCAGAACTTAGCAAAACATGTGTGTGTGTTTCTTTATGTGTGTGTTTGTGTGTTTGTGTGTGTGTGTGTGTGTGTGTGTGTGTGTGTGTGTGTGTGTGTGTGTGTGTGTGTGTGTGCGTGCATTGTGTGTGTGTGTGTGTGTGTGTGTGTGTGTGTGTGTGTGTTGTTGTGTGCGCCTTTTGCTTCTCGGTCGCTGATGTATGCACCGCCTGCGGTGGGTGGCTGAGCCTTTGACGTAAGCATGTGGCCCACCACAGAGGCACTCCCTTATCTGTGGTGAGTCACTCAGCCCCCAGTTCGTACATGTACTCGCTGTGGGAATAAAGATGAGTGTCTCGTTCACCGCTCACCTTCGCCCGCTGGTGTCTTCGTGTCTCCGTGAGACTCCACTAGCGCTGCTGCAGCCGGAGACACAGTAACTTAACACGTGTCTATGTGTGTGTGTGCGTGCGCGCGCGTGTGTGTGTGTGTGTGTGTGTGTGTGTACATGAATGTGTGCACGCAGCATACGCCAGTCACAAGGCCGTAATTTGGTCAGAGTGCATACAGTGGAATGCTGCACGGCAGTCACCTTCTATCAGCAATCAGGACCCTCATACTGTCCACTGTCCCCGTGGCTTGCCAAGGCGACTCACCAGAGCATCACATTCAGCATGAAATCCAGCATTGGCAATCTCACTGGGCTTCACATCCACAAGTAAAGTATGCGTTTCCTAGTTGTAACAAGAAAAACATAATGCAACATCGTCGTTAAAGGCTTTGCAATAACAAAGCTTGCATGGAAGTAGACCTAGTGAGATTTAGCCTGCTCGACCTTGCGGTACGGATGTGCTAGCCATTAGGCAAAAAACCTGGGGTCAGGCAGACTACATCGATCTGGAGCTAAAGTGGTGTTGTATTACATCTCCAAAGCCAAGCGATTGGCTGAAAATGGGGCAGTGATGGACAGTCTGTTTTATGTAGCCGTCGTCTAGATGCAGTCGAAGGACAATTGTGGCCTGTAAGCTTCTCAATCTCCAGCGATCTTGCAGCATCGGTTGCAGAGGATGAAAAGGCACCTGGTTACCATTGTTACCATTGTTACCATTGGTTGAGTATCAGGGCTGAAGGCCATGGACTGGACTGTTTCGTTGGGTCTGCAAGGTTTTCTGCTATAACCGGAGCACGACTGCCTCCCGCCCCGCCGAATTTGTTTAGAGTACACCGGCATGGAATTAATTTAATGACAAGGCAGTCACAGATGCAGGACACAGGCTCCATGTCACAGCATTGCAAGGCAGCAGAGCAGGAGCGATTTATACATCCTTTCAGATAGCAGCATGCTGAACTGACCATTTGCTAATACTCGATGAATGATGAAATAAGAAATACATAAATATATCAAGATATGGGAATAGACTGTATCTTAGATGCAAATGTGTGGAGTTTTTACAAACAGAGTGTGCATACCTTCAAACTCAGCCTTTACATAAGTGATGTGCAGGCGTGTATGTTGAAACATTAGCACCCTAAGCAACCAGGTTATGACCACTGCAAGCGATTATAAAAGGTTCCTCGGTTGTAATCATGAGGAACCCGAGATTTCATAACCTATGGCCCAGATCTTTCATCTGAAGTGATCATTGGTCACCAGTCCTTTATGCTGAAGCAGATGCAAGCAGTTTCAGCCAAAATGGGACTGATATCTATTCTTCACGGCTCCTGAATTGCAATGGCTTGGAATAATGATGCAATAGTCACAATCGTTATCATAATGCAAGACTTCGTAAAAGCCGATGCCACAGAATAGGCAGTCAGTTGTGCTTTCCGATTGAGCATAAGCTTCTGATCTCATTTGAGTTCTAGGCCTGTCAGTCTTTGGTGTGCATCATGGCCACGGTTGAACGCCTGTAACCCTCTGCTGCTGTCAGATACACTTGTCTGCATTACGAATGCGCGCAGGCTTGTTACGTCATGGTAGGCGGGCTGCTCGTCGTTGCTTGCTGCCTTGCTGCCGTGCTGCCGCTACTGGCGGCGTAGCTGCGTGATGCATCGGTGCAGCACCTGCAAGTAGCTAGCCGTGCTGGCTGCTGCAAAGTTCAAGTATCGTCAGCATTCGGCTCAAGCTGGAGGAGACTAGGACCGTTACCAGAGCTGTGCTTGTAGCCAAGTTCTACCTGTACACGGAAGCCACACATAAACATGTTCATAACAATGTCGGTTTGGGGGGACACATGTTGCGTTCTTGCGCTGCGGAAAATTCTGCAATACATTGAGGATGCCGGCTTGCTATTGACGGCAGGCTTTTGAAATTTATTTAAAAGCTTGTATTGATCGAGGAAGTAATTGCTAAGGAAAAACTAAATAAAATGAAGTGTAATATAAGCAACGGTAAAATAGCCCGGACAGAAGCCTTTACAAGAGAGCATAACTCAAGTAACCAGTCATGCTTTAAGGAGAGGATGGGGATACTAAATAATGAACTAAATAATTAATTTGCATGGCCCCCTAAGAGAACTTAATCTCTATCCAGGCGCTTCACGTATCCCACTGGGCTCGAGCCCACGACCCCGGCCAGACTTCCTAGGTCGGGGCGAGCACTTTAACCTTGCTGGACCTAACCTTTGCTGTACCAAACGTGGTGGAATGAGCTAGTATTTCCGGCTAGCATCTCTGGCAAAGTGGATTTCCTGACCTGGCAGGAGTACAGCTACCAAAGGTCCCCCAACCCCTTCAGCGCCCAAGGCAAACTTGCTGCGCTTCTGTAGCATTTCTAAAACTTGTAAGACTGCCTTCATGTTACAACACTCACGCTCATAGCACTGCATAAGGAGCTGCACTGAAGCAAAGTGGCCCGGTTATAACAGCCGTCAGGGCTGTCTGGCAGACACCAGATGACAAGGTGCAGAATTAGCTTTCCCATCGCCAATAGGCCAGCCTCTACTTTGTCAATGCTGCAAATGCAACGGCACAAATGTGTTGAGATAGCATGAATGCACAAATCTATATATTAATAAATGCCGGCTGACCAGCCCCAGAGCAAAGCAACCAGGCTGTAGTTCACAGCTCAGCTAGAATTCGGTAAAAAGTCAGCTTAAGCTGCAAAGTGTCTGCTTTTCCGATCTTCGGATTGAGATCGGCTGCCAGGGTCACACACCAAGCTGTGAATGCCTTGTGATTTCCCAGCATGGCAGATGTATACGATCTATGCCAAGCCAAGAAGTCGTTTAACCTTTACAGCTTGGTTTTATTGTCTGATTACTCGATGCACCACTACTATCAACCCTATGATTGTCTGCCGAAGGGCACAATGATGCAATGCCTTTTAACAGTAAACAGGCGGCCGACAGCTAGATACATCTGTAATGCTTTCCCGACGGCATAGGAATTATAGCGAGCATAAGCTGTATCCTGCAGAATAAATAGAGTACCACATGATGGCAACTATAAAGCAGTAACTAGCTATAAACATAAAACACCCACACGACGCCATGCCAAGAAATCCCAAGACTTTATTACATGGTTGTGCTGTAGTGAACAAATTGTTTAGACCCTAAAACCCGTGAAGATTCCACCAATAATATGTGCAAAATTTAGAATAAGTCCACACTGTTTAATATGGGACCGAGCCAGCTCATCGTGTTCAATCCGTGTCATGTGGTGGTCCATGTCTTGTGATGGACAAGTCTCATCCACCAGACCAGTCACCTGTGGAATGCCACAATGGTCTATTCTCGGTTCATTGCTGTTCTCCATTTATACAGAGCCTCTGGGGGAAGTTATTGGGGGCCAATGATATTGGCTATCACTTCTATGCTGCTAATAGCCTGCTGTATTCGTTGCATAAACCATCGGAATCTGCTGTAGCAAGTGATAAACTTATTATTTGCCTAGCAGACATTCGATCATGGATGTCGACAAATTTCCTTAAGCTAAAGGACGATAAAACCAACCTTCTACTCCTACATAGGACCACCCAATCGTAAGGCTGGACTAGGAGACAACTTTTCAAGCAGGCGATGCTGCTATGCCATCACCACCATGCGTTTCAAATTTAGGTGCTCTCTTTGACAGCTGCCTAAATTTTGAAAGTTTGATCAAGACTGCCTCCACAGCTGGCCATCACGTTTGGTTCCTATCAAGGACTAGGGACTGTCTACTAAGGTGGCTTGCAAAAAGTTTAACTAGCTCCCTGGTTCCCCCTAGGCTGGCTTATTGCAATTCCATTGCTAGGTTAGCTACTGAAAAAGCCATTAGGCCGCTGCAGTTGTCGATGAATATGGCTGCAAGACTAGTTGGCAAATCCCAGAGGTTCGGCCACGTGTCTCCTGTGCTGAAGGAGCTGTTAATGAATACAGAGTATAGCTCTTATGCTAATCAACAAGGCCTGCAACGACTTGGCTCCTGTGATGGCACACTAGGTAAGGTGGCTGCTTTTCACGACCCCTGTCCCGAGATTGTGGGTTCGAATCGTGCGGTGGGTGATTCTTTATCGCCACTGCAAGTGTGGTGGTGATAGCCGTAAAGGCTCCTCTCTTGCTATACAAAAAGGCTGTTAAATCAGCTAGTATTATTATTATTATACCTATCTGAACCGCTGCACCAATTTCAGCATCCTCCTGCCCTCGGGTTCTCTATGGATGATACATAAGCTGTTCCAATTCTCAGCTTCAAAGCAGTTGGCAGAAAAAGATTTTGTTCTGCAGGTCTTTGACTGTGGAACTCATGCCCACAATTCTTAGGCAACGACATATACTTTCCTGCTGCCGACTGTGGCACATCCTTTCTAGCTGTCCTGAGCTGCTACATCAACACGATTCACTTTCTCGACTGAAACAAGGGTCTGACCAATCAAAGCTGTGATAGCAATTGACTTGTAGTTGTTAGACTGTAGCCTGCCTGTGACATGTGGCAATTCAGTGACATCTGGCAAAACTGTAATCTCTTGAGTTCTACTAGAGTCTGTTTTCGGATCCGTGCTGTTTTCAGCTTACATGGGTAGCTCTGGTGAAGATACTTCAGACACATAGCTTTGACTTGAGCTCTTTAATGCTGGAGATACTCAGCTGTAGCTGTCTCTCAAAAAGAGTGGGCTACTTGTCTTGCAGACAACAGTTTCTGGGTGTTGGCGAACTTCGTTAAGGTAAATTACGATACAACTAAACTCAACGGCTCTAGTACAGCGGTTCTCAACCCGTGGGTCGCGACCCCTTAGGGGCTCGAACGACCCTGTCACAGGGGTGGCCTAAGACCATCGGAAAACACGCATTTCCACATTTTGCACACAATAATTTTATGGTTGGAGATCGCCACAACATGAGGAACTGTATTATAGGGTCGCGGCATTAGGAAGGTTGAGAACCACAGGCCTTACATTTTAAAGACTATAAGCCTACGAGAAGAGATGCTTTCACTCGATTGACGTCAGGTAAGTGAACTCGACTTAAACTCCTCAGTTTTTACTCAAACGATGATAAGCTTTCTCCATCTGCGGATTCTGGTCCTTCCTGTTCGGCTGCTATATAAGCCTGTGTAGTGGCATAACCTAATTATAATTTTAGTAAGACACCTGTCTAGCATCCTGAGAGAACCAGATCTCTTTACAGGCACATTGCCTGTGCAGTGAGTCTTTTGCATAACGGCAAGTTAAGTTGGTAGGTTAGTGAGCCGTGATGGCACACTAGGTAAGGGGATCCTTTTCACGACCTCGATCTGCATAACATCTCAAATATGAAGGGATCGGGTGCTAAACGATCAGCAACCAGCTTTCTTGCTGCTTTTGCAATGCAGAATGTGTGCACGCGCCCGTGCGTGTGGGTGTGCTCGAGTAGTATAAGTAGTATTAACACACCCTAGTTTTCAGAAGTCGTCTGTTGAATTATTGAGTTGTGCTTCTCCAAGCTTCTCGAGCTTGTGGTGAAACACCCACACCTACCCCCCACCCCGGGTCTCAGCCCGGCGCTAAGATGCATGCTTTTCACGAGCTAGGTCGTGGATTCGAGTCCTGCACGGGTGATCTTCTATTGCGATGATGATAGCTGTTAATGCCCTTATGCGACTTAATAAGCGAACTTGTTGACTGATCTAAGCTTTAACACGACAGCACTGCGGAATGCGGTTGTCATGGTGGCAGCAACAGAGGCACTAGAACAGCCTTGTTCAACTCGTTAATGTTTCGTCAGGGTTTCACTGAGTGGGGTCAGCAAAGCACTTTGCCAAATGTATCCGAGTGGTCTACTTGATAAGCCGGCACCCTACGAGGGGCGGCGGTGGTGATGAGGAAGAAGAACGGCAGTAAATGTATAGTGCTGCCTACAAAGAGATTCAGCTCTCCGAGTGTGCTATACAAATGTATTATGATTATTATTGTTATTCTTATTATTATTGCAGCAGCAAGAGCAGGAAAAGGATGTAGGAGTAGGAAGGGCTGCTGCATGTGGCTGTGGCATCGGCAGCAGCAGGAGCAGCTAGCAAGGAGGACCTGCATCTCAGCACTCTGCCATACTGCCCAGCAGCCATACCTGCATCAGCCATACCAGCATCGGCAGCCATGCCGCTGGTTGACCCGAGACAAGAAAAGGGAAGTTCAGAGAAAGCACCAGGACTTGGAACAGCCAAGGTCCAGCGACCTTTGATGAGCCACCCTGTCTGGCCATTCCAAATGACCCCAGCCGATGTCTGCTTGCATGACTGCCACTGCCAGCAGCTGGCTAGGGCAGCATAGTCATGAATGCTGGCGGCACCCGCAGTAAGCCTGTCTGGTAAGAAAGAGGGCGAAACCCAGCCTGAAGTAGGTCGCCAGGCAGGGTGGAGTACCAGCAGCAGCCACAACAGCAGCAACCGCAGTAGCAATATTAGATGGTGCAGCTGTAGTTACCCTTCGGCATCATTTCTCGACAATGACTGCTTTCATATCATGAATCTTTCGAATGACATTGCTTGGTTGATTGAAATCTAAAGAGCTCTAAGCTAAAGAAACTAAAGAGATCAAACAAATGGCTAAAAGCAAGCTAGCAGAGGGAGCCTGTCTGCTAAGCTAAGGCTGACACTTGTGTGAGACAGTCGAGCGTAGGTCGTTGAAAATAGAAATGTCTGAATGAGTCTGCAATGCAACTCATGCACGTCACCAGCTTGTTAAATGAAAAGTTGAATTCAACAAAAATTGGCATTAGGATTTTGCTATTTATCACCATCTGGACAGCAGGTGAGTTGGAAAGATTTCATTGACTATTCTTTAAGAGTATCATTGTAACTTATTACTGGATTGTAGATAGCCCAGGAGGTAAGGTGCTTGTTCTTCACGACCGAGGTTGTGGGCTCGAATCCTGAAGTTGGACAATCCCTTATTTCCAACTGCAATTGGTGATGATAGCCGATATGGCTCTTCTGCCCCTATACAAAGGAGGCTGTTACATCAGCCAAGCTTTTAAAATTGTTTATTTGACGGTGGGCTGGCAGCCACTTCACCTAAATTCTCCAGACATCGTGATGGACTGCCTATCAAATGTACTGTTCGATTTCAATAGTGTAGAAAATTCAGAAATGCTGAAACAAGTTTTCTGCTGCTGAGCATCATAAGGAAACAAAAGTTTTGGAAAGATGCTGGTATCTATAGGCCTGCCCTAGAAATCACAGACACCAGCACGGGCAGCCTTTCAATCGCCCAGGCTAAACCAAATGGAAGATTGGAGAGGTCACACTAGCAATCAGTACCCCTGACACATCGGTAATTTTAGATTTCGAAGGCAGCAACGTCTAGAGGTGAGCCAGTTTGGCAATGATCTTTCTTGTAGGATATTCGAAGAAGCATCGCCAATGTTAGCTTAGCTTGGAAGCTGCTTTGGCTGCCCGGGTCACACTCTCAGTCAAAGGCCTCTCCTTGCTGGTCATCATTCGGAAATTTCAGCCTACTCCTCGTAGGCAAGCGCTGCTAACGTTTGTCAACTAGCTATCGCAGAGTGATGCTGAGTCATGCAACACCGTGCACTACGAGCGGCTGCCATAGCTCAGGTGAACAGCCCCAAAAATAAAGTAGAAGGTCTCACAGCTGCCGTATCCTGAAACTCGGAGTCTACCTCCACAAAATTGGGGTCTGCCTACGTGACATATTGTGAGTCGGCTCTGCTACCTAGCAGAGAGAGAGAGAGAGAGAGAGAGAGAGAGAGAGAGAGAGAGAGAGAGAGAGAGAGAGAGAGAGAGAGAGAGAGAGAGAGAGAGAGAGAGAGAGAGAGAGAGAGAGAGAGAGAGAGAAAGAGGGAGAGAGAAAGAGGGGGAGAGAGAGAGGGGGAGAGAGAGAGACAGACAGACAGACAGACAGAGACAAAGACAGAGACAGAGAGGTTGAGAGACACAGAGAGAGACAGAGAGAGAGAGAGAGAGAGAGAGAGAGAGAGAGAGAGAGAGAGAGAGAGAGAGAGAGAGAGAGAGAGAGAGAGAGAGAGAGAGAGAGAGAGAGAGAGAGAGAGAGAGAGAGAGAGAGAGAGAGAGAGACAGACAGACAGACAGACAGACAGACAGACAGAGACAGACAGACAGACAGACAGAGCAAGAGAGAGACAAAGCGACACAGAGAGAGACACGGAGAGATAGCGACAGAGATAGGGAGAGAGACTTAGAGTCTGCCTACGTGACGTATTGTGAATCTGCTCTGCCAGCTTGCAGAGGACCCCAATCGACCACTGCCTGTTATGTTCAAGGTAATGCCTGGATATCTGGCTGGCAGTCTCTGACAACCACATTCTGGCTGATTGCTCCCTTGGCGACGGTCTACAGCACGTTTGCTCTCGAGCCCGGTCCCTAAGTCACCGCAAGGTGGCGTCCTGCAGACTAACTGCCTCGCTGGAGCAGCGGAGCAGGCCCAGGTGAACCCGGTGAACCTGTTTTAGTATCCACTACACATTCTCTGCAGGCAGCTCCGAGAAAAACAGTGAGGCTGGCCCATCGGAGGCTGTGTAACAGCCATGCAGCAACTGAAAGTGTGCGAACTCGTTGTACTGCCGGTCCAAGAGTTACTGTCCTCGACCGGGGGGGGGGGGGGGCGGCGGCACGCCCCCCCCCCCCCCGGCGCCATCCCAGGCTTCGATATGAGCAGTGTATCTGGCTGTGGACAGGGCACGTAAGCAGCTAGAAATAGCGGCCATTCGTGCCCTGCGCACAGGTGAAGCTCTAACCCAGAGCGATCGGTATGTGCGCCCCTCCTCAAGCTCGAACCTTTATGAATGTGCCGTTTACAAATAGACAGAACTAAGACTCCACGGGGCCAATGGCTACTTAGCCAAAGTGTAGAGCTCTATGCCAGACCCGAAAGGGTTCCGAACGCCTGCTGCCCAGAGGAGCATTTAGTTAGGACGATTTGTGCAGCGGTGCTCGAACCATGCAAGAGCTATTTCTCACTTAGCGAAGATGAGCTGCACTGCATTACCAGAGAGAAATTGGCGAGGATGAAAGGCACATCCAGCACATCCAGGGACCTTCGACAACTTTCTACCGTCGATACCGCTTCCCTAATCCATGCCCACAGCCAGAGGACTGCTTACACTGTCTTCGCCGAGATACGTATTTCGTGCACCAACAGGGAATGCTTTGGTAATTACTCGAAAAGGTAGGCTATAATTTCGCGTCCCCCCTTCAGCACCTGCAGAGCAGCCTCCGGCACGGCAGGTGCATTTGCACAGCTTGTCGTTAGTCGCCGCCTAGCTTCTAGGAAGTGGGCGAGCATTCCCAGCAATCGTCTCCGACTGCACAGTCTCCTCCTTGTCAGCGTTGGTGACGCCTGGCCAAGTGCTTAGCGTCGCCACAATAGCCGGCCATGAGTGCCGGGCAGATGAAAAGGGGCCGTTTGGCCGGAGAAGCTCGGCTGCGGTGCTGCCGGCCGCCACCACCGCTGCCGGCCGCGAGCGGACGCCAGCTGTACGGCCAGCTGCTAGAGGAGGAAGCCCTATCGAGCAGCGGCGGAGCGCGAGCCGGCGGCGGCCTGCGGTCACTCAAAGCGGCGTCGATTTGAGCCTCCACTCAATGCATACAGCGAGCCCGTTGTTGCCGCGGCTTGCTTGTGAGCTCGCTTTCCGGCCACGACCGAGCTCGGATGGCCGAGGCAGGCGCGAGCGCTGTGACGGCGCCACGAGTCGGCCGCACGGGTGAACGGTCGCAGCGGCACGCTCGGCACAGCGAGCCGAGCGGGCCGCTGCTGCGATCGTTCACCCGAGCGGGCGGGCCCGCTCGTCTTTCGACGTTGGCGCTATAAGTGCTGCAAAGGCAGAGCGAATGCGAATGGAGCGGCAAAATCAGACCGGAAAGACTGACGCCTGGTAGCGCCGCCCTAATGCCCAGAATGGCGCGCTACCGCTCGCGACGTCCTCGAAGCCCCGTTGTAACAGGCCAGATTATACGCGGATTTAAAACGGCTCAGGCCACTTTATTCCCGGGGTGTAAAATAGTCTAGGCCAAACTATACCCTTCCCTCCAGGCCAGAATATACCCCGTCTGAAAGATGACGTAGGGCACGAGATTTCATAACTCGAACTCTTTTAGCTATTGTCGATCGTTCAGCGGCAGTTATCTAAACGGAGAACATTCGCGACAAATACTTCCGCTGATAGCCGAAAACAAAGAACTTGCGCCTGTATCTAAAACAGCGCCCAAGTAAAAGCAAGATGTTCAATTTGATCAATTAAAGCGATTTTCAGAAGCAGTCCAGTCGAAGCTGTCGTCACGGTCTGCTTAGCGGCTGTTGCCGACGCCGAGCGGACGTGCCAGGTGGGCGTCTCGTCCGATTGCTTGGCCGGCAGACTGCGGGTGGGCTCGACCGCTCGCGGCCCGAGCGTGAGCGTGGAGGAGTAGAGATGGCCGCCCTAATGAGATATCGCTTTTTCCCAAGTTGGAACTAGCGCCGCCTGTAGATACGGTGCCGTGAACAACTGCTCTCTGATTGCTTTGGGCTCATGGGCGAGTCTGCAAAGATGGGACGCTGGCTTCGTTTGTTGAGCAGTTGGGAGGAGAACCGCCGAGGGGGACGGTCAGGCTGGTAGAGAGCTGCGTGAAGGCCGCGGCAGAGACGGCCGGACTGGGGCGCGCGCTACTCGCGATGGACCGGTACGTCATTCGAGCGCGTGGGCCGAGCTGGAGTGAGCGCGTGTCAGCTTTCTCTTACGAAGAGAATGCTGGAAGAAGCTCCGCACTCTAGATCCTACCGATCGCAAGGAACGCTCACCTACAGTCTCCAGTTTAAAAAAGCGGGACAGCCAGGGACAGGGAGAATCAGACTAGCTCGATACGCGAGCAGGTGCAAAGTCAATTAATAGCTCAGTTAGGTAGGAGGGGGCGATAAGCCGCTGAGGGCCTTTGTTGTAAGTGTCGGAATTTTCGGTTCCGATTTTCAATAGGTGACCAGACAGGTGTTTAAGAAGGGGCGTGACGTGGCACGACCGTCTAGCTCTGTAGACAAGTGGTGCTCCCTTGTTCAGGACAAGTTGAAATTGAGGCTATTGAGAATGCATCGGCGTGATGAGGTTCTGTGACGTGGCAATCGTATCGAGGATCGATACTGAGGTCGTGACAGCAGACAGTCAGAGGCGGTCCTCACTTACCGGCTCCTTGGACTGCAGCCTCTGCTCATCGCCCTTCCTCCTGCTAATCTATACTCTACGCCTGCTGCTGTCAAAAGGTGCGAACTCAGTGTCGTCATTAGCAGTGCCAGGAGCGGCATCGTTACAGGCTAGGGCGTCTGCAGGAAGAGAGTGTGGAAGCGGAAGTTCCAGAGCTTCGGTCCTACTGAGCACGAGGATCGATCGCCGACGGTCTTCAATTTGAAATACGGGACACTTGCAACTCGAGCTAAGCCGAAAAAGGCGAGCTAAAGCAAAATTTGAAACAAATGGCCGTTTTCTGGATTTAATCCCGAAAATCACGAACCAGCAGAGCGAAGCAGGCGGCCGCCCTTACAACCGGAAAGGGAATCTTGGCTGTCAAGATTCCTTTTTAAATAGAGATGCGCTCAGCATTACGCAGCATGTGCATGTTTTGCCATCTATAACGGCGAAGAGTCGCAATGACTAGGCGCATTGCTACGCTGGAGAGTTTTCTACAGCATACACAGAGCCCGAGGGCTTTCGGTGCGAATATGGTAGCCAGCAGTCCGACTTAAGAAACAGCTTGTAGAAAGGACGAGACGGGTAATCGGATGATCTGAGTAGTGAGTGCAGATAAGCACGGGGAGAGCAGAAAATGAGGTACCAGGGTCGGCGCCTGCACGAATTTGCGATGGAGCCATCGCGTGAAGATATCGCGTGTGTAACGCTCAAAACTATTGAGACGACGGGATATAACTTGGCCTGAAGGGGGTATAAAGTGGCCTAGGCCAAAAATACACCTAGAGGGGGTATAAAGTGGCCTAGGCCGTTTTAACCCCGGGTACACTCCCACCCGGGTGGGGGGTACACTCTAGCCTGTTACACCAGGCTCAGGTCGGGCCTACCGCTCAGACCTCTGCGAGCCTGCTAGGATAGCGGGTAGGATTGACCCGTATCGTTTTCACGTACGCATGGATGACCAGCCGGCACCTATAGTATAGCCCGTCCATAAACAGAAGCCATTTCTGAATCGCTGTCCGTCGCTGACGTCATTCGGAGGGGAGCCAGCACGCTCAATGTGAAGGACACAAGTGGCTCGTACTGTTGAAATTGTGAACTGAATAGGAAATTAATATAATTTCACCTTTAGTCAGTCTGCCGTTTCCAATTCGACGACGTCCGTAACCCCTATTAGTTGTAGCAACAGCACTGACAATTAATTTAAGGGCAGCCATTCTGTATTTACATTCCACAGCCAACATTTGGACACAGCCAACTGTATACTGCACTCACTCGTGGGAGAAATAGCAAGCAACTGCAAGTCTTTGCTAAGAAACAACCAAGGACCAATCCGACCAAGGACCACTGCTACAAACCGATTGATACGATGACCAACCAACAAACATTGACAAACAAGTTATTTAGTATCGAGAAAATATTTTTGGATTGATGAAAAGTAGACTCAAGTTTGCTTAATTGGAAAATGATTGAAACTCATTTTGAAATTTCTGCGTTTTTTATTCTCCCGCCATACTGAGCTACCAAGCGAGGAACTGCAAGAAATCCCGGCGGCAGCAGCAGCAGCAGAGTGCTGGAAGCAGCTACATCGACGTGAGTATGGCAGCCCTGTCCGCGACTCGTTAGCCATAGCGTTCGAGGTTGCTGATCCAGTAATATTTGGCATTCGCCCGCGAGGATTCCGCCCTTTTACATTCGCTTTGCTTGCGGCAAAGGCAGGCTCGAGTGCGGAAGCCTTAACGTTACTTTCCAAACGTTTGGCGTAAGAAGTATTGGGCAGTCGTTGAGGACTGGTCGTTGAGGACTAGTTCAGCACTTGTTCAATAATTCAAAACTCTGTATGCATTTTTAACATCCGGTCCCAACTTGTGTGGCTCGCCATGCACAGGTTTTTTGGCCAGAGAAAGGAGGAGCTTACAATTAATACGAAACTCTCTGCTGCTCGGCTTATCTGTCGCGAACGTCAAAATTGCCACCCTAAACACTTCTTGCCGATGTGCACTGCTCCCTATCAAGCAGCTCACCTTCATTATCTTCATGCTCTCGTCCGCCTACTGAGTGAGTTGCTTTCCACTCAGGCTTTACTTCGTAGCATCTGCTTTTCTTACTCGTAGCCTTTAGCTGTGCCTTAAAAGCAACCTCAAATCCTTTGGCGACTTTAGTTCGTATGATCCGAAAACCAGGAACTCACACTCAAATGACATTGAAACATCCTCGACTCGATAGCATTTATAAAATTTTAAAAAGATGCTAAAAACGTATCTACTCCTTGCATCATTTGTAGGGTCGTTTTAGATAGTCCTTTGCGGGCTGGTGGGTGCTGTCAGTGTGAATGTTATCACTAACCGTATTGACATGCTTCCTTTGCAACTTTGGTAAAATGCATTGAAGGAGAAGCGCCTGAATAGAGATTAAGTTCTCTCAGGGTGCTAAACAAATGAATTATATTTTTCCCCTGTTAGAGCGCTACGAAAACGCCTTATTATTATTATTATCATTATTTTTATTGCTATTTTTATAATAGTTCCCACTGCAAGGGGGGGTGGCGGCAGGGGGCGGGAGGGTGCGGGCGGCAGCGGGTATATGGCCACTAAGGCTCGTCTGCGGCTACAGAGCGGAAGCTGCTTAATCAGCCGACCTTCACTTTTACTGTACTGGAGAGCGTTGTAAAGTGGGAATTAAAAAACCTAGCGTCTTGTTCATTGACTAGCGTTGCTTACATAAGGTTTTTCAATCGTGTATTTTGTGACTACGATGGTGTGGTGGTGGCTCACTGACGGAGGTGGGCTGCAGTTCTCTGTAGCACCCGTTAGCCTCGCGAGGGCACGTACCCTTTGGGGCCCAGCAACGATTGACTGGCTCGATTGGCAAGTTTGAGGAGCTCTCGCTTTTGAAGGTTCAGTCCCGCTGACTTATTCGTGCGGCTTTGGGCGGTGAAGCTCAAAGTCGGGCACCTCTGTCAGGCTACGACCAGACGGCCGAGCACGACATGTGCCGACAAGTAAATACGACGAAAGACAGCCTGCAGAGCCCAGCTCAGCGTGCTATCGAAACGATTGATATATATCTGTGCATCTTCTGGAGCTATGGTAACGGTCTGACTTTTTCGATCAGTAAATGACGAGCGCTTTGACGATAGCCGTATCAGTAAATGACGTGCGTAGCTCTTGTGCAGCTGCCGCGGGCCGCACGTTAGCGAAATGGTCCGCCTCTGGTGGATCCGTTGCAGCAGCAGCAGCAGCATCAGCAGCAGCAGCAGCAGCAGCAGCAGCAGCAGCAGCAGCAGCAGCAGCAGCAGCAGCAGCAGCAGCAGCATCGGCAGCAGCAGCAGCAGCGTGGGCGGGCGGGCGGGCACGAACGCCCACGCTGCGGTGGATCGTTGGTCTGCATTTCCCCGAAAGCCGCGATGCCGGCAGAAAGTCCGGTGCACAGCCGGAAATGCAACGGGGACAGTTAATACAAGTGACCAGGGGCGCATCGGCTTATGAAAGGGGAAATTACAAGTATTGGCTCTAAATAGAAGGTACGTGATGCCCAAAATGAAGGGTGTGAGTGCATTTCGATGCCGATAGTCTCTCTAATTATCCCCAAATCTCAATTTCTCAAAAACTTCCCAGATCTCTGTCTACGACTCCAAAAAGCCTCGAGGACCTACTAGGTGCTACGCTTGAGAGTTGTCGACTGCCCACTAAGATCGCAAGTTAAGTTTCGGATCAGATAATTCACAGAGAGGACGATTGTATCAAGGTTTGTAGAATATAGCACACATTATATAGAATAGATATCAATTTTCATGTGCAGACGAGGCCTCTTTATTTGTGGCTTTTACCAAAGCGTGGCAGATTTAAAGTGTTCAAGTCCTAAAAAAAAAGCATAAGCTTACAAACCTGATCACTGTACAACCGGGGCTCTAACTACCAAGACTGACCGCTCAGGTGACGCATGTGGCTATTTTGAGATTATGACACTGTCGTTGGCTAATGGGCTGTTGTGATTTATGACAGCGGTATACAAGTAACGGGCAGCAAAGGCCCGAGGAGGAGGAACGTCGAGGGCGCCGGGGGCGGGGCCGGGGGCGGGGCAGTCGCGTACTGGCCCGCTGCGGCGTCCGTGTGAATAAACGTCTTTGAGCCCGCTTCGGTGTTCTGCGTGGTATCGCGTACCTGCCGCTAGGAAGAATGCCAAAATACAATGCAGGTGATACAGTCGCAGGTGATGCAGGAAGTCAAGGCGATTTATCCAAGTCTACCGAACAGAGATTCTTAATTTGCAAAGCATTGCTACGTATCACCTAAGCTGGTGTAGTAAAGTTTTTCAAACCTCTAAACTAGGAAAATGATTGCTCTTTTGTGAATGAACCAAAACTAGCCGTACATTGACTAAGACGGCCAAGACGGACATTTTGTACTTAGGTTCGATCAGTCGAGTCGACAAGACGAGTAGCTTTTATTACTTAAGAAAAGCTGCTCATGATAGAATCCAAAAAGTCTCAAAGTACGCACTCACCTAACGGTGTATCAACGTCGAACACTGTTCTGTTATTGTCTCAAGCTGCCTTGCGATGCGTATCAGCAGCTACCGATCTGGACAAGCTACTTAATTTAATTCAATTTAGGACAAGGCAATATTTTGAGAAGTAATTGTAACGTGACGAATATATGAGCACCCAAAGGCTTGCGCAACAATACATTGTAGATAAACTATACTGCAATATATTGGCTGCGATAAATTATACCGATTTGGATGACCATACCAATATATCGTATTGGATTGCTTGGCAGTATCAATATGTATAGTATAGCGCTGCAGCGACGTGACATGACGTCCATGAAAGAATTGGATATTTATTCCAATCAATCATTGACTCACACCCAGAGTTTGCCTTCCACCACTATGTTGGCAACAATGCATATATCATCCACAGCAAAGATTTGGAAACGGCCATCGTCAAGATACAAACAAACAAAGAGAACACTCTGACAATTCATGAAAAACATGCTGTTAAACAATTGTTGCTGCCTGTATCTCCGGACGCGGAAAACGCTGCATATGATGATGCTCAATTGTCTTTCGCTGAGCGAGCACTCAAGCAACAACATGTTGAAGGGAAGAAGGCATGCAACAAGTACATCAAAACCCGCATCTTGTTTCCAACATCAAATGAGGTGGAGAGACTTTTCTCGATGGCAAAGCGAGTTTTTTGTCCTTGCCGGCGTAGTTTGCAACCCAGAATGTTGGAGGCGCTGCTTTTTCTGAATAAAAACAAGTCACTGGAGACTTTGGCTCTGGTCGCATGGAAAGTGAATGAAAAAGTCTCCAAGACAGCAGCCAATGATAACGAAGAGAACGATCAGGAATATGAAGATTATTGCTGAAAGCACAGAGAAAAAATTGCAACACACGATGTGCAATATTTTGAATTGGTAGGATAGAATGTTACAAGCTATTGTATTTTTTGAATTGACTATTGCAATATACTATATTTTGGAATTAAATATTGTAATGTATTTGTTGTTGAACTTTAGAAAACTAAATATAATAACAATATTATTGTGCGCAGCCTTGGAGCACCCTTCACCCTAAGTACCTTTGCCTCCACCCCTTGCTCAACCGTAACCATACTGTCCCCGGACATCGTAGGTGTACTTATAGAACTGCTCCAGGGGCTATCAAAGTTGGCGAGCTACAAGACTAAAGGAAGTGAAGTGGGTCTATTCGTTACCCCTTGCGAGCCTCCCATGTGGTGACCTCCCTGCTTATTAATGTGGGTATCACTTACGCGATGCCACGTTTCCGACTCACTTATATCTAAAGGGCCTCGCCAAATTACCAATGTGTTTCCGGTCAACACACTAGAGCATGCCGCTAAATATGCAAAGGTATCTGGCCCGATTTCAAGCCTGGCATGCACAACAGCTTTTAAAGCACTAATTTAAAGATTCGGAAAAACCGAAGCCCTCTGCCAGGGCACTGAGTTGCCGAAAAAATGTATCCCTTTCGGGGGGACGATCCTGCAACCTCAGGATCACGAGTTCCATGCTCTGCTTGCTAAGATGTAGCGACTGCTGTTCTACCCTACTCAACATAATACTTAATGATAATAATAATGATAATAATATATTTGCATAGTTCTCAGAGAACCCAATCTCTTCCTAGGCACTTTATGTATGCTGCAGAGGAAGCATGTGGTTAGTGGTAGCATGCTAGATATAATAATAATAATATATTTGTATAGCGCCATTAGAGAACTTAGTCTCTTTCATGGCAATTTACATGTGCTGATTATCAACAAGCATAATATGGTTAGAGATGATATGCACAGGGTCAACATGAAAATATGGTTAGCGGCAGCATGCATAGTATCACCACGCATGAGCACACAAAGGACGAATCACAAGGACCCACTTAATTCTGCGATAAGCAGATGGGTTTTTAGCTTCTTTGTAGCTTTGGTTTTAAATTTCGACTTAGTTGCTCGAGCTAAATCCAACGGAGTGCTTGAATGAGTGCGTATTATTTAATTGCAATTATTACGCCGAGCTGCAACCATGAAGTAGGTCTGTTCCGGTCGGCGATCAGAGTAAGCACCCCGCTGCTCGATGTGAGCAGGTTTAGACAGGCAAGGATAACCCCGAACGAACAGTTTCGTCAAGATACGCTTGGCTGAATGTACAAGTTTAACATTTGGCCTTTGGCGGTGGATGCAAGTAAAATAGTAATTTTAAAATTCAGAACAAGGTATATGAGCTTAAAAGGTGATCGATCGATGTATTGGACGAAACGAGGCCTGCCGTGGGTGAAGAATAATTTTATCTAATTGTGTACATTCAATTTCAGCCCCAAAGGCTTGCGTAGTGGGTAAAAATGTCTTCCGTGAAAGCAAGGTTTTACTGAAAATGGTGTTAATGCTCGAATCCCTTTCGATAAGAGTAAAGTCTTTTACAGCATCGTAGTTTTTATCTTCGACAGAATTTCCAATTTGAAGCAATACAATAGCTGACCCCTTTTTTCTTCGTTGAAAAGCCCGAATCTCGCTAGCTTATAGCTGCCCTAGCTAACAGTGGGCTATTGCGACGCAGTTCCACTCTGTCGCGTGGTCTTCGTATTGTGGGTGATTGAATCACCTCATTTTTAGGCCAAGTGCAACGCAATCTGAGTAAGCTGAAATGGCCAAAGAATGATATTGGCAGCAGGATTATGTAGGATTAAGAGAACGAAACGAAACGAAACACAATGATCGCGATTTTTGTGGCTAAGCTGCAGTTATAGGTATTTTGGTACCTGCAGCAGCGAGAAAAATGTGTTTGCTGGGTTGGACTGCTGTGGTGGTTTGTATGTAATGTAATATATCTCCGTCTGTAACTCCACAAAGTCATAAAGACATGTGGATGTTACGCAGGAGAGTTTTGTATAGAGCACTCACAGCCTAAGCGGCGTTCGGTACGCATTCGGTAGCCAACAGACTTCGTCCCACACAACAAAGAGAAAGTGGGAAGCATAGCAGAACCAGGAGAGCAGTTGAGGTAGTGAGTAGCATGGAAGTAGCAGCTCAGGACCGCTGAAAAGGATGAACCATAGTCGGCAGTAGGAGAGTAGTTGTCGTTGCATAAGAATTGTGGAAGTGAGTCCCACAGTCTAGGATATTCAGAGCTAAAGCTTCTGTCGCCAACTGTCTATAAGCGGAGGAATGGGACAGCTAATTTATTGTCCACACAGGACCCGAGGGCGCGAAGAGGCTGAAACTGGTGCAGCAGTTCAGCTAGGTACGAAGGAGCCAAGCCGTGGCGGGCCTTGTGGGTCAGCGTAAGAACTTTGCTCTGAATCCGTTGGTCAACCGGCATCCATCCTAGCTCTGTTAGCAAAGGAGACACGTGCTCAAACCTTTTGGACTTATAGATTAGCCTTGCAGCCATATTCACGGTCAGCTGCAGTAGCCTACTAGCTTTCTTTGGCAGCCCAGCCAAAAGGGAATTACAATAATCAAGCTGAGACAGAACTAAGGAGGTAGTTAAATTTTTTACAAGCAACTGTGGGAGACAGCTCCTAATCTTGTATAGGGATCGAATGCGATGGCTAGCTGTAGATGCAGTCTTCTGAATGAAGCTTTTAAAATTGAGGCAGTTGTCGAAAACGACACCTACATTTTGAGCACGTGGTGATGGTCGCACAGTAGTATCACCTATTAGAAGAGCAAAGCCTTTCAATCCAGCCACACGCTTAGGGTGTGTCCTATGAGCAGCAGTTCGGTTTTATCATCATTTAATTTCAGGAAGTTTTCCGACATCCAGGATCGAATGTCGGCAAGGCAAGCATTCAGTTTTTCAGTTGCCGTAGCAGATTCCGACGGTTTGAATGACAAATACAACTGAGTATCGTCAGCATATAAGTGATATCCTATTCCATGGGCCTTAATCACTTTTTTCAGAGGTTGTGTATAAATGGAGAATAGCAAAGGACCGAGTACAGACCCTTGAGGGACTCCACAGGTGACCCTTCTCGTGTGTGAGACCTGACCCCCACACGACACGGATTGAACACGATCAGACAAGTAGGATTTAAACCACGCCAGTGCTTCGTCTGCCAGGCCAATTTATATCTCAATCATTCAAGCAGAACCTCGTGACCAAGGCAGCAGACAGATCTAGCAGAGCTAGGGCAGGGACGTTACCGTCGTCGTCGCCACGTAGAATGTCATTGTTAACCCGGAGGAGAGCAGTTTCAGTGGAGTGCTGCCTCTTGAACCCTGATTGAAATGTTTCTGACATTCCATTATTTTCAATATGTTCAACCAGCTGCTTAGCAACAATTTTTTCAAGAATCTTTGATAAGGAAGGAAGAAGGGATACCGGGTGATAGTTTGCAAGAACCTCTGCGTCTAATCCAGGCTTTTTAAGAATGGGTCTAACGATTGCCGATTTGAAGGACTCGGGGACGACCCCTTTTCCCAAAGAAGCATTAGAAATCTTGGTTATGGCAGGGCTAAGTTGGTCTGCTAGTGAAGACCACTGAGGGTATAGGGTCTTCAGGGGATGAGCTCTTTTTGCTAGACCTTATTAAGGTAGCCACATCGCATGCAAAAACATCGGAGAACCTTTTAAGGAAGGTCACGGGTTGTGGAACCGCGATTGGAGGGGGCTTAATGGAGGCACGAATGTGCACAATGTTTTCAGTAAAGAAGGCTGAAAACGTTTCGGCTGAGCCCTTAATATCTGGGGAGTCAAACCTCACAGCATTGGCCAGTAAATGGTTTACTGTCTTATAAATTTGTTTAGTGTCCGACTGGCAGGAATTCAGCTTTCAAATGAAAACAGAAGCCCTGGCTTTTTAAGCTTTCGGGTGTAAACTCGAAGGAAGTTTTTGACATTGACTAGATCTGCATCAGACCCCAATTTCTTGAAACGACGTTCAAGCCTGCGCTTAACCCTGCGCATCTTTAGGAGTTTTTTTGTAAATTGAAAGGAATCTCCACGATTTTGAACACAGATAGAATGAACGGGAGTATGCTTGTCAGGAGCACTCCTGAGTGTCATGTTCATCGCATCAGTGAGGGTGTCGAGGCTGCCGGTCGAGTCTGAATGCAGATCAAGAAGACCTGCATCACAAACAGATTTAAAAAACTTGTCCATGTCAATGCTTTGTAAGTTACGTTGTTTGACAAGTTCGACATTACCCTGTACGTACAAGGGAGCATGAACAGTAAACGAGACCGAACAACGATTTGAGAGGGTCAGTGGGCACACCACAAGGTCCGTGGGGAGGACATCCTTAGAGATCACGAGATCTAGAATGTGGCCACCGACGTGGGTGCTATGATTAACGTGTTAGGCCAAACCAAAATTCCAGACAGTCAAGGAATGAGCGGACCTGGCTGTGGCTAGGGTTGTCAACGTGAATATTGAAGTCTCCTACAATCAGTAACGGCCTTCCACACACAATTATTTTAGCGAGGAACTCTGAGAATTTATCTATAAACAAGTTTAGACAGCCAGAAGGAGGCCGGTATATCACAACAGTGAGAGGTATTGTCTTTGATGAAGACCTGATTGCAACCGATTCAAACGATGGCCCATGCGAAAAACTGCACATTTTATAGCCAAACGATTCGCGAACAACAATTGCAACCCCGCCACCATCCTTGTCAGAACGCATGGACTGATAGAATGAAAACCCGGGTGGAGTGGTCTCAGAAATACAGCTGCTGGAGCGAGGCGTCATCCAAGTTTTGGTAAGCAGAAATGCATCTAGCTTCTCCTGGACCACCTGATCGCGGATAAGTAACCCCTTGGTTTTTAGCGAGCAGACATTTAGTAGGCGGAATTTAAGAGGCTGTCCAACAACTGGGCGACGGTGAAGTGGCTTGTATTCTCCTCCGTTTGCATCCGGCCCGGCGGAGGCGGGCCCTTCGAATTTGGATTGGACCTTAGTAACGGCCGTCGGACGACGCTTCACAACGTGCTGGGCTACGGCGGGTGGGCTACTACCGCAACAAGTACTATTCAGCACTTTAAACTTACGGGTCGTAGGTTTGATAGCCGAGCTGTTGATAGGGCGAACGCAGGATGCAGGAAAGTTATCACTGACCCGCCGGAGAAGGCCCGCCGGTAGGTATCGACTAATAATGATAATAATAATAATAATAATAATAATGCACTTGATAAAGCGCCCTCAGAGAACTCAATCTCTCTCTAGGCGCTTTACTTTTGCTGCAGATGGAAATGCAATTTAATGGTGAGTGATATCATGCTTGATGAACAAACAAAATGAATAACATGGTTAAGGGTGACATGCACAGAGTCAGCATGCAAATGTGGTTAGTGGCAGCTTGCACAGTGTCAGCACGCATAAGCACATAAAGAACGAATCACATGACCCACTAAATGCTGTCATAAATAGGTGTGTTAATGGCGACATCGCACCTTATGCTAAGCAGGTCCTGTTTTGTGTAGCATATCCTAGGACAGCTCATAAATAGTCGCAGCGAAGATATCAGCGGAATACCCGAAGGAATTACGGAGAAATCAAGTAATAATAATAGTGGTTGTTTATAATGCAAGCGAGAACTCAACAAGATTCCCAACGTTTCAGCGAAGCCGGTTTCGAATGGCTGATCGGCACGACTCTTCGATGCGAAATCAATCGCTCAGTCGAAATAAGTTAAGAAATTTCATTCATTTTACAGCGGTTTCTAAAGTAGGCAATTTTTTTATACTGCATATCGCCTGGTCGTACAAACTCGCAAGCGCAAACATTCACGAACATTCGCATGCGCGTCGCTTAAATACAGTTTGCACGCTATACATCCGTCAATAATTGCGTAAAGTCGTGAAGGCCAAGACAGATAGGGTTTTATGCGAGACAACTTTTGGCGATTCACTCGAAACCTAAGCGGCTTTCGGCGCGCACACGGTAGCCTTTCGTCTCTCGCAGTAGCGATAGAACGAGAATCGGAGTTGAGTCAGGAGGACAGTCAGGAGGAACTGAATAGTAAGGAATAAGCGAAGAAGGAAAAGATATGATGCAGAGGTGACAGCTGAAGCGACGATATTGTCGCTGAACAAAGATTTTCTGAGCTTCGTAGCCTACGAACGGTCGAGTAAGAACATGTTCTGTCGACCATCATCGTAAATTAAAAGCTTAAAGATCAGCGGTCAAAATGTCATTATCTTGAATTTTCATTAATAATGCACTGTAATTGTGGCAAATGTTGAAGCGCTGGCATTTTGTGTCATCTAGATTATGACTGCCGAGATATGACTCACGGTTCATGCATTCTGACGTGCTTGCCTTTACTTTTGACTGATCAAAAAGAAACTTAGTTTTTAAAATTAAACTACCATGAATATAGGCGTATAACTGCGCGTAGGCTCAGCAGCAAAGCCTCGCCGGCGGGTACGCAGTTGCTTAGGATTACTGTCGTGGTCGGGCCTTTTATTCATTATCCGTTCCACCGAGAAATGATCTCTATATAGTTGACGTGCATAATAAATAAATATTGCAATTATCAAATCCTGCTCAGCAGTGCTTCATACTTAAATGCGAAATCCAATGTTCAATTTCAACTATTTCAACTACGAGAGTGCCTATTGTAGCCACATTTGTCAATTCATAAATTATCCCCTGTTTTTTGACAAGACACCAATCGTGGCTGTACTTATAATACTAGTACTGAAAACATCCGCAGAGGCCGTAAACAAAGCCTGATATAGGCTGCTTGAGGTTAATGGCGGCACGGACTCAAATTCAAGACTGTATAGGTTGCTAGTTTGATTAAAGGCTCCTTACCACGCCAAAAAATTGAATTTTCTCGAAATAGTCAAGTCATAGTAAGCACTTTTGGGGTCCAGCCATCGCTTTCAAACACCAAGCCAACAGTAATATATCCCCTTTCACTGATACTAGAACTAATACAGCATCAGCCGAGCGCCCGTAGAAATGAATCTCTTGTTCGCACGCACGCGACACAGTGCTATGAACGCATAGTAATAGCGGCTCCTTAACTAACGTGATTTGCCAAAAAACGCAGTGCACATAGCGGCGAACGCCCAATCGAATAAGCGATACTGGTGAAGCTAGCGCCTCTAAGTAATGCTAATGAGTCGTAGATGCAGCACCTTTACGCGAGTAAGCAGCCAACGGTAGCAAAGCTCGGCAGAAATCGAGAACGCCTGTAACTTAATGGGCAAACCATGTGTGATTCAGAAATGGGAAAGGCTAAAACTCAAAATCGGCTCTGCCAGCATATGTCTTGTTGAATCCGCACGAAATCTAGGCGTCTTGTTCCTCCAAAGTGACCTTTCATTAGATGACCACATCAGCTCCACAGTCAAGTCTGCCTACTTTCAGCTACATATTATTGCTAAAATTCGTGTTTGCTTAGTCAGGAATACGACATCTAAATTGGTCCGTGCATTTGTGACATCCCGTTTTGACTTCTGTAACTCACTGCATGCTGGTCTACCGGCCTGCGAAACCGGGCACTTACAGTTGGGGCAAATTTTCTGCAGCTTGGCTTGTCTGTCGTGAGCGTCGCAGATGCCACTTCATACCACTTCTGGCCAACCTGCATTGGCTCCCAAGCAAGCAACGCATCGATTTCAAGGTTCTGCCGCTCAATTTTAGGTCCCTTCATTCTTTAGCTCCAGCCAAACCATCAGATCTACTTTCCATCGAAATCTAATCGTTTACCTATACCTCGTACGAAACTCAAATCCTTTGGAGACTGAACCCTTAGTTTGTATGGTCCCAAAAAATAATAGTAATAATGATAATAATAATAATGCATTTAACATAGCGCCCACAAAGAACTAAATCTCTTTCTAGGCACTTTACATCTGCCGTAAAGGAAGCACGATCGAATGCTTAGTGGTAGCATGCTCACTAAACAACAAGAATAACATGGTTAGGGTGACGTGCACAGGGTCAGCATGCAAGTTTGGTTAGTGGCAGCATGCACAGTGTCAGCACGCATAAGCACCCAAGGCCTGGAACTCTGAAAACAGCTAAAATGCATCTAGTTATAGCAATATTTAGTGGGTCCATGTGATTCATCCTTTACGTTCTTATGATTGCTAATACTGTGCGTGCTGCCACTAACCAAACTTGCATGCTGAACCTGTGCACGTCACCCAAACCATGTTATTCATGTTGTTTGTTGAACATGCTACCATTAAACATTCTATCGTGCTTCCTTTGCAGCAAATGTGAAGTGCCTACAAAGAGATTGAGTTCTCCGAGGGCGCTATATGAAATGTATTATTCTTATTTTTATTATTATTAATGTCAAACCCATGAGCTCTTCTTTAGTAACAAGCTCGTGTTCTTAACCTACGTAGTTATGTTTTTAACATAGTGTGGTATATTGCATGGCCGCAGAAAGGAGCACGTGCACAAAACCAGCCGCCGCCGCAGCGTACAATTCACTAGTTCAAAGCAAGCGTTAAGTACAGCTGACTAGCCGCTACTTGAAATGGGCTTTCTATATCGGCTTAGCCACAGGCTACGACATATCCGGCCCCTTATCATTCCGATACAGCAGCCGCTGGTAATCACAAGTACTTCATAGTCTGACCAATTTTGCACGCCGAGGTTTTGATATCGCCTTAATGTTTACACTCCGCCTCAGCCGCCTGTCGGTGTCGTCCCATAAATGTTCTGCAAGTTTATATAAAGCGACTAAGTGAGAGCCTCTGCATGCGCAACTAACCGGATTCTTCAAACAAGTACTTTACCCAAATTGCTTGTGGTCAAGAAAGTTGGATTTTAAAGCTGAAATACTCTCATGGGGCTATTTATATTTGGAAGCAACATAACAACCCTATTGTCAGGTCGTTAAAGAGTACTTTTGTAACGAATCCGTGATTGGTTATGATTCAGTGACCCAGCCGGTCCCCGCTCTGAACCCCATACAGCGACTTTGGAGTGGCTTTGACAGGTGGCTAAGGCAGGTTTTCCCCTTACGTCAGTAGCCAACCTTTTCAGTAAAATCCAGGCTCCAAGGAATGGGTTGTAGGACATTTTCCCCTCTGGACGTTCCCCCGGACATTTCTCCTCTGGTGGACCCTAGAACATTCCCCCCCCCCCGGGGTAGGACATCTCCCCCTGGGTACGACATACAAGATCAAATGAAGTTCATGCTCTAATGAAATAAAATTAACTCAGTATAATTGGAAGGATGGATGAATGGATTGGAAGGAGGGTTTCTAATGAAACGAGCGGCGGCTGCGGCTGCAGCGGTGTCGGCGAGCTATACAGTTCGGTCCCGTGGGAGTTCGGTTCCACTCGACGCCGCCAGGCACGTGTTCGTACCCGTTAAAGCGGGCGCGCGCTACGGCATGCCGCGCGCTCCTGCAAATGAGCGCGAACCCTCAGAGGTCCACTGAGCGTAACTCGATCTCAGGAGATCTCGTTACGCCCTAATGCGCACTAATTAAAGTGCGGAGTACGAGCAAGATGAATTTAGGCGGCGGGGGCGCAGCCCGCCGTAAGCCCTCAATCCTAAACCCTAAACCCTAAAACTCTAAACCACTAAACACTAAACCCTAAAAACCATGAACACCAAAACCATAAACACTAAACCCTAAACTCTAAAACCCTAAACCATATACCGGGGGGGGGAAGTTTCCTAACCCAGGGGGGGGGGAAATGTCCGAGGAAGCGTCCAGGGGGGAAATGTCCGTACCCCGAGGAATGTACCGCAGCAGAAAAGAATGCAGAAGATTGTGGACACAATAACGAACAAGATGAGAGAGGTCATAAAGAATCGTAGTGGGGTGATGTCCCATTAAAATTATAAAAAAGCTTACGTGCCTAATTTTGGTATGTAAAAATATTTTCACTTGATACCTACAACTTTAGTTTGCCTGGCGTCGTAGAATTCCTCTTACTACCTGAACAGAATAGAATCCAAAGCAGCTGCGGTCATTCTTCGAAGATTCTTTTTTTCACAGAGAATAAATGCGTTAGCTTCGAATATTGGAACTTGAAAAATGTCTTTTTGGCTCATGTGTTGAACCTACGACCTCCGCAACCGGATGCTCATGTCCTAGCTTGGGCGGTGGCAACCAATGAGGTCGCAAGGTCGGTGGAGTCGGAGCCCAGCCCGAGCTTGCTCTGTTGGCTACCGTATGCGTACCGAAAGCCGCTAAGGCTTTGAGTGCGCCATAGAAAAACTCTCCCGTGATCACAAACTTGATCTCTGTAGCTTTTTTGGAGTTAAAAGACAGAGATTCATTCGTATAGGTATCAACTAGTCAGGATCTCGGGCAAACCCCTGGTTGGGATAACTCCTCACAACCGCCTACTAATTTTAGCCATGGTTCGCCGCCTGACCCTGCCAACTAACTGATCAACCGTTGACCCTACTGCATTGCCGACTCCTCGCTGGCTGTGAGTTTCTACAGGATCTTCGAGAAGTTGAAAAAGCGCTGACAAAGGTTTGATTCCGTCACTTTGACAATATCAGTGTTGTTGTTGAGTGGTGGTGGCCTGGTGACCTTGTGTCTTCGGGTCCTTTTCATGAGCGGCCGAGTTCTTTGGACACAGTTGTCGTTAAAAACGTCAGATTGCCCACGATTCGAACTACCGAGAACAGAATGAAAAGCACTGAGGGCGATATCTGAGTCCAAGGGGCACCTCGGTTATATACGCTGTGTTCTGCTTGTGATTGTGTGCCTCGTGGCAGGTTCAGCTGTTTCCTGGCGGCGGCTAATGGCCAGCTGCTGAGGGAGGGGGGTTGCCGGCGATTTCTTTTTACCGTATTGAACCCACTCATCTCTACCGCTCTTGCTGAAGCATGATACGTTTCTATTGCCTTTTCCACAAGGTTGCCGGAGAGTGGAGGTCGTCCGCCAGCGGGGGGGGGGGGGGGGGGGGGGGGGGGGGTGGGTGGGTGAGTGGGAAGGGAGTGTAAAGTGAGCTCACATACCCAACGTTGCCGAGGCTGATCGCGAATGACAGGCTGATCTGCGAGTTGCTGATCTCCAGAATGATCTGAGCCCCTTCGTAATATTAGTAACGCTATAGTTCTCGGTCCTCACTAATAATAACGATAATAACAATTTTTATAGCTTCTTAAGGATCTAAATCTCATCTTGGCACTTCACAAATGCTCGAAATAAAGCGTATGAGCTGATAATTGACTGTCTATAGCTTGCACAATTACGCACACTTAAGCCCAAAAAGCACCAATTGACCGGGGTCGGAGGCAAAATTCTGTTAGTAATAGAGCGACCTTTAGCTTCGCTGTAAGTGTCATAAGGACGTGGGATGTCGTGATCTAAGTTGTTTATAATGTAATATAACGTATCTCCGTCTGTAACTCCACAAAGTCATAAAGACCACGTGGGTGTTACGCAGGAGAGTTTTGTATAGCGTACTCACAGCCTAAGCGGCTTTCGGTAGGCATTCGGTGTTTGAGTGTTCGAGGCCTTGGGTGTTGGGGCCTGATGGCATGGTCTCCGAAGGATCTGAGATTTTGTAAAAGCTCAGCTAAACGACCAGAGGTAGAGGGGTGCGTGGTAGGTGGAGTCTCAGGAGTAAGTATGAAGTAAGCTTGAGCAAGAGAATGAAGGAAGGACAAAGTGAGACCTTTGAAGTCGAGCCGTCACAGCTGGACTGCAACCCCCTCTGAAACCTCTGCTCTTCTGCTCTCACCTCCCTCACGCCTGTCTCTACTGACCTCTATGTCGCCAAACATGTCTTCCTGGCTAAAAACGACACAAGTCATCTAGATCCTGTTGCTGCATTTCTCTTGAGGTGCATATGCCTTTTTCTCCACACCATAGCAAATATTGTAAAGATTTCCCTTGTTGCCGGTGAAGTCCCCTCCCTTCTGATGAATAAACAGTAATTGTCAGGCCACTTATCTTCATATTTCGAGTAGCTTTCGTCATGTCTCCCTTCTGCCATTCTTATCCAAGCCACTTGATTGACTGGTAGGCCAGCAATCAAACGATTACATCAATTCGTCAGATCTTGCCAGGAGGTTTCAACTGAGATTTTTTCGGAGCAAAGTATTTAACGGAAATTTCTCTGTTTCGAGTGTTTTGCTATGACCTTCTGATTTATGCTGATCTGGATAGAGCCTCACTCACATCTTGCCTTTCATTGCTATACCGGTGGCACCCAGTTCTACTCGACATTCGACTTGTCTTGGCTTTGCTCCTTATCCGACTCACTTAGTTACTTTACGCCTGCGTCGACGCAATTCTTGTTTAGATAGCTAACTACCTGAAGCTTAACGATTACAAGACCAACCTAATAGCTCTGGGCAAACCTAATGTCACCCGTCAAGCTTATCTAATACTTACGATTTTTTAAGCTGAGATCACGCCTTTGATGCCTACCTGTAATCTTGGCCTACTAGTCCAAAACAACTTCTCATTAGATAAGCACATTCCCCCACTGTCAAGTCAGCCTACTTGCAGCTAAGGAAGATTTCAGAAATCGGCCTGTTTAGATAAGACCGTGACAGCTAAACTCTTGCATGCATCTGTGACATCTTATCAAGATTGCTGCAATTCTCCATATTCAGAACTGCCAGCCTGTCTCCTTAATCGTCTGCAACTGTTTAAAAACCGAGCAGCTCGTCTGGTCTGTCGTCAATGGCATAGCTGCCACATCACAAGACTTCTATCTGATCTTCACAGCCTCCTAGTAAGCATCGAATTGATTTCAAGATCCACAATCTGGCCTGGCCTAAAAGTCATTTCAATAGCTTTTTTTACTAGCATGCCTCTCAGACAGACAGGGGCGGAGCCAGGGGGCATGGGGCAATTGCCTCACTGCCATGGACAGAGGGAAGTGCCTATATCCTGCAGCAAATGTCCTCATGCTCAAGGGGGAGGATCAGTGTACCTTGGCCCTCAACCTGAAAATCCTGGCTCCCCCCCCCCCGTGCTCTCAAACCACCATTTGCCTCCAGTGTCCTCTCTCACCGCCAGCCCCTTATGTTGAATGACATAGTTTCTATGATGAGAGGATAGAATAATGCAAGTCTCGTGCCCCTGTCGAATGTTGGAAGCCAGAGCAAGCTTGCTGTATTGTCCAAGCAGGCCGTCTAGCCTGGAGTTCTTGTGGGGGGCTAAACCATATGGGCATAAATGTGTGAGCTAAACTGAAAGTCGTTGGACAAAAGTTATTGGCCCGTTTCCATGCCGTCACAGGTGATCTAACAGGGCTGGTGGCTCGCTTTCGTCCTATTTACTTGAAACGGCCGAGTGATTTCGTGCCAGACGTCGTAAAGGCTAGCTTGATGAAAATGATTCTCACTACATACAGACTGGTAAGGCTCAGCTTCCCAATTCAATTTTCATCAAGTCAAACGGTCATCATCATGAAGAATTGGCTGTGATTACTTAGCGAGAGCTTAGACTGTCCTCATTTAGTGGCAGAGATAGTCGACCTATAGTCGAGACGTATGATGCGGACTGCCGGAAGTGTTGTCTCCCTTACGGCTTGCCTGTCTGACCTCCATCTCAGACAGGTCTCTGCTCATACCGTTGCCAGCTCGTCAAGGAAGCCTGGCGCACTTCGAGAGAGCACTTCGTTCGGCACTCGATGTGCGACAGGCTTGCAGGTTTGCTGTTGGATTTCTTGTGTGGGGGAGGTGTACTCTGTAGCCTCTCTGCATGTGGGCATGTCTTGCCATTCGCCGAGGCGATGCGCTCATCGTGCAGACTGAAATTCGTGCTGGTCAGAATGCACAGCAGCAGATGCGTGACTAAATGGAAGCGCATGTCAACACACTGGAAGCACTCACCGATTGGTGCTGTGATTGTTCGCCACCCAAATCATTTTTTAGTACTCGTGTGTGTGTGTGTGTGTGTGTGTGTGTGTGTGTACGAGCTTGTTTGTTTGTAATTGCATGTTTACGCTCATTCGCCCGCAAGCATGCCTGCAGCTTGTAAGGAGAAGGTAAGACATAAAGCAAGGTTCGACTGATTCAGCAGCCTCATTTATTTAGCAGCTGAAGAGCTATCACTCCAGCCATCACTCTTGCTTGCAGCAAGCAATGCAGAATGTTCTACTACCTGAGCTCGAACCACGTGGGTCGTGAGCCGCAGGCACCTGTAGTCTAAACTAAGATCCGTGGTTTCGTCTGGTCGTGTTTGTGTGTCGTGGCCTCTCCTGGTTTTGTAGCGGATCTGGCAGAGTGGTTGTCCGTACAAAGGCCTCTGAGGGCAGTTGGGCTCCAGCAGTGTGTCTGCTCTATATAATTATATATATAATTTATTTGTACAGCGCCCCAAGAGAACTTAATCTCTATTCAGGCGCTTAATATATGCCTTGGGGCTCGAGGCCACGACCTCAGCCAGACCTTGGTCGGGGCGAGCACCTTAACAGCTGGACCAAACCAGCTCGGCCCTTTTGCACGTGCAGGCTGAACACTTGCTGTGAATGGTGCCGGTGTGGGTGCACTTTCTAGGCCTTTTGCCTCAATGCTTTGGGCTGTAAGTAGACAGGCCGTGCCATAGCAGCAGCTCAAGACTTCGGAGAGAATAGGCATTATGTGAAGTCTTCGGTCATTTCGACCTTTCTACCAGCTCCCGAGTGTTAAGTAGCCCACTATCTCTCCATCATCCTTGTGGCAAGGCAGTTGCTGCGATAAGCTCTAGTAGTCAGACACTACTGAAGTAAACGCTTCGAAGAATGCCTGCACTTCCGGATCAGTCAGCTCAAGTGGTGTTCGGTCTGGTTCTTCTATGTCGGCATGGAGCACAGGCCAAGTCAGGGCTGCCGAAGGTTTTCTACGGAAGTGCGGCTGCAGCTAGATAGTTGCCCCTCCTCACACGCACGCATGCACACACACTGTAGATGGCTTGTATGGTGCCTTAGGAGAACTTAATCTTCGTCCAGGCGTGCGCTTTGCAACTCTCGCTTCGAGAGAATCCATGAGCCTATGGGCTCAGTGATGTGCACCGTATCATGCACGAAAACGAGTATCATGCTTAGGCCAGCATGCTAAAGCAAACATGAAGCTACCGTTGGCCTTCGGTGACTAGTAACATGCACTAAATCATGCCCAAGATACACACTCCAAGTGCATTGAAACAAACCAGACAAGCTCACTAGGACCAAGGGAAAGCTGACTGGAACAGCTGCCTCTGTAGCTGACATTTGAATGGTAATGCAATCTATCTCAGTCTATAACTCCACAATGCCACAAAGACTATGTGGGTGTTACACAGGAGAGTTTTGTATATAGTGCACTGACAGCCTAAGTGGCTTGCGGTGTACGCACTCGGTAGCCAACAGATTTCGTCTCACGAAACAAAGAAGAAGCTGGCTGAGTCAAGAGAGCAGTTGAGGTCGTGAGATGCATGGAAGTAGCAGCTCAGGACCTCTCTGGAAAGGAGGTGCCATAGTCGGCAGCAGCGTAGTAGTCGTTGTTGCCTGAGAATTGTAGCAGCCACAGTATGTTTGTGCCACAGTCAAGGACCTGCAGAGCAGAAGCTTCGGTCGGCAACGGTCTTCGAGCAGAGTAATGGAACAGCTGCAAGGTCATTTAGTGCAAGGGGCTGGCCACGGCACGAGATGCCCCAAGATGCTGACGAACTGGGAGGAGTTGCTGCTGCCGCTGCTGCTGTTAGGTCCTGGGTTCAATCGCTAGGGAGTCTCTATTACATTTCTTCAGAGAGATGAGTAGGCCAGCTGTGAAGGAACCGAGCATCGTGAGCACGTCGATGCAGCACAATGTGAAGCCGGCCGCGAGGCGCCTGGTTTCGTGGCGCTGCTTTTTGGTTTCGATGCATTGCCCTGTCGCCCGGGACTGCATAGTCAACGTCCACGATGCATTCAGTTGCCACATTACTCCACTTCTCGCCGACATGCACTGGCTACCAGTCAAGCAACGGATTGACTTCAAGGTTTTGTCGCTCACTTTTAGGTCTCTTCATTCTATGGCTCCAGCCTATCGTTCAGATATACTACCCCATCAGGCCAAGCATCGTACCACTCGCTTTTCGGAATCCAACAGTCTAGAAATACCTCGTACAAACCTTAAATCCTTTGGAGACCGTGCATTTAGCTCGTATGCTCCCAAAGCCTGGAACTCCCTCCCGACCTGCATCAGAACATCCCCTGACCTGACCACATTTAAAAGAAACTTAAAAACACACCTATTTATGACAGCATTTAGTGGGTCATGTGATTCGTCCTTGATGTGCTTATGCGTGCTGACACTGTGCATGCTGCCACTAACCACATTTGCATGCTGACCCTGTGCATGTCACCCCTAACCATATTGTTCATTTTGTTTGTTTTTCAAGCATGATTTTACTTACTATTCTATTGCGTATCACTTTGCATCAAATGTAAAGCGCCTAGAAAGAGATTAAGTTCTCTGAGGGCGCCATTATCAAGTGCAATATTATTATTATTATTATTATTCTGCTCGACCAATGTCTCCGTAGTACTGGGCGTAAAGCAGCAGCGCATTTTTGGCACAACACAGTAGCGTCTTCACTCTTAGCAAAGCGTTTGGCTACCTTCGGCATGCGTCTCGGCTGTCCGCAATTCGGCGAAGCCACGAGGAAGCCCCGGGGTTTCGTTGCTTGCCGACGACAATCTTCCTGTCTCAGTTTCCCTGTGCGCGACTACTCGTTGATTTTCGGTTGCTGCAGGCGTTGCGTTGATCACTGCTGCTCTCCCTTTGCTGTTTGCTTGCTCGTCGATTTGCTGTTCGTGCTCGGCATCCACAAATGAGCTGATGTGCTCCTGTGCCGTATGCCTGTTGTCACGTGCCTCACGTGCGAATGCACGTGACACCAGTCACTCGTCGCCGGTTTTCCTGTGTCGAGAGAGAGAGAGAGAGAGAGAGAGAGAGAGAGAGAGAGAGAGAGAGAGAGAGAGAGAGAGAGAGAGAGAGAGAGAGAGAGAGAGAGAGAGAGAGCTTCATCCGTGCTGTACACGACGACTGCTTGCCGCTACTACTCGAGCCTCTGCCTAGCAGTGTCCTGTCGTCGTTTGCAGATCACGGGCATGTTATGCCTGCCGGCGAGGAGCTGCACTCGTGTGGCACGGTGCGCCGCTTTGGCAAACCGCTGGGACTCATCCTCCTCTACTTTTTGTTCTCCGTCTCTCTCCTGTTCTACAACAAGACAACGACAAGTGTAATCCAGCTGCCGCAGCTGCCGACACCTCTTTTGCTGCTGCCGCCGCCGAGTGTGCCAACGTCATCGTCGTTTTCACCGTCGGCGCTGCTCGTCCGTTGTCGACGAGAGCATGCTTGCATGCTGCCTGGCCACACACGCTCACTCATATCGCCGCTCCACGCCGGCTTACATCTGCCGGCCCTGTTTTGTGTCGGTTGCTGTAGGCATACCATTTCCCCCTGGTTTTTACCATCGTTCATCTGGCCTTCAAGTTTGTCGCTGCCAGCTGGATTCGAGCGACATGGGAGTGCTGCAAGAGCGAGGAACGAGTGATCCTCTCCTGGCCTGTCTACGTGAAGCAGGTGGCGCTGACCGGTAGGCTTCGCAGCGATGATGTTGATCGTCAACCGTGCGATCGCTGCCCAGCATCGTAGCAGCTGCACTGCAGCAGCAGCTTCTTCGTGCGTGCCGCTAGTCTGACGTTGGAAGTCGCGTGAAAAGGCGGTTGTCTGCATGGGTGCTTTGCTGAGCCTGAGTAATGCTGCCGCTGCTGGGCGATGTGGGGGCGACTGTGGCCGAGTGCCACCATGTAAAGTATGTGTATGTATGTATTTAATGTGTCACCACGTAATGTCCACTCGAGTGGATTCAGCGCAGCCTGCCAAAGGAAGTGATGCCTCCGCCGTCCTGCGACCCAGTCGCTGCCCTGCGTGCGTGCCGTCGTTTGTCATTCTCTAATCTCATCAGCGCCTCTCCGAGGCGTAGGTGCCGTGCTATTCGCACATGCACCTCGTGGAGCCGCCTCCCCCTGGCCCATTCTTAGTTGTTTTCAGTACAGCTGCTCTTCACGGCCTTGGTCTCGAGGTCGTGGGTTCGAATCCTGTGGTGGGCGATCCTTTATTACCACTGCAAGCGTTGGTAATAGCCTTCAAAGCTCTTCTGCCGCTGTACAAAAAGCTGTTAAATCAGCGATGTGATTATGGATCTCATCAGCTGCAAGCACGATTATTTGTGAGCAGCAGCTATGGCCCCTGGATCTGAGGCTATTGGTAAGGTGGTGCTCGCATTTCACGGGCCAGTTCGTGGTTTCGAGTCATGCAGCAGTCAATTAGTTATTGCCCATTGCAAGCGGAAGTGGCAGCTGCTGCAGCTCTTCTGCCGCTCTTTGAACGAAGCTGTCGAATAAGCCTTGACCTTTACTTTAAATGGTTGCTACTGCCGAGGGTAGTACTTTCGTGGGTGTATTGCTACTTCGCTTAGCTGGTACTTTTGAAGCAAAAAACGGTAGCTGGGACGACAGAAGTGCTTCGTGCGAGCATGCTGTTGCTATTGTTGTTGATATGGTCGTTATTGTTGTCGTCGGCGATCGCCTGGAGCCATCTTTCTGTTCCCCACTATTTTTTAGGGGTGACAGCTGGCCTCGACATAGCTTTGTCTAACTGGAGCTTGTCCTTCATAACTGTCTCGTTGTAAGTACATGGGTAGCGTTTGTTGGCCGCCTACGGCATGCGTGGTACCGTCTGGTGGTACCGTGTGACCGTATGGCAATGAGGCGATGTCAATTTTTTACGATCCAAGCTGGGGCTACTGGTTACAGTATGCTGCAAAGTGGGCGGGGCCACTTGCCTTGACATGTTGGATGCGGCTGTCTTGTAAGCATGCACGTGTCATGCATGCCTTAGGATGTTGGCTCCGATTGGTCAGAGCTGGCACTGATAAGCTTAGACTAGTCATTTGTTATGTGCACAGGAAGAACTTCCAAGGTTGAAGTGTCGATATTTCTGGAAATGTCAAGGACTGCCTGCAGAGAGAAAGAGGAAGGAAGTGAGGAAGGGATGAGGAGGAGGAGCAGCCACGGACGACAATGAGAACTCACTGAAGCGATAGCTCAGCCATCACGATAAGATGAGACATGCCACAAATATTCTGCAAGCCAGTTTCGAGGCGCAGGGATTAGGCCTGCTAAGCAGCCCTTGCCGTATTTTGCATTACGAAATTGACAGTCTACCTTCTTTTTGGCTTCAGAAACAGCTGCAGTTCACTACAGAAGGTTCACTACAGCCGTGAGCATGTCATAAGGATTCGTAGCTGCTGCTTTTTATGCTCAATTAGTATGCTTGCCCTTTAACTTGCCCTTTAACCGCCCAGTGCTGTCCGACGTTCAGTTGCTCGAATGCTTTGCCACCGAATGACCCTACCCTGCAAGCTCAATTCCATGCATATTAGGGTGACGGTGAGCTCGGTGACAATTTAGCTTTCTCGCATGGTAGCTTTGTCCGGCTTCCTATGGTAGACCGCCTGATAAGGGCTGTGACCAATAATATCATTCGGTCGTCTGTGTCTTGCCGAATGGTGATTGGTAGAGCAATGGAGAAAAGGAATGAAGGTGTCGAAGGCAGAAGCCTCGTCATCAGGGCCTCATCGCCGGCTTTCCTCCTGCCTGCAGAGGGTAGCAAGGGATTGCCTGCTTCAGGACTCAAACCCACGACCTCGTTTGTGCAATTCAAGCATGTTGCCGCCAGGCTAAAACTCTCGCGGCGGAATAACAGCGGAACTCGATGCTTTTTTCTCGCCTTAAACAAGACAATTCAACTTCTGACAGGTTTTCAGGAAATTGATACCGTTTCAACAGTTAGATGCAGCCAGCGGCCAAGCTGGGCCGCCCCTATTCCTACGTCTCTGCTTCCGTCCCCACGAAGAAGTCATGCTTTAGTTCCACTCTATGAGCAACCGTCGAGGTCGTGTCGAATAATCTGATTATCAGTCGAATCTGATTTTACACACTATAGTTCTTCATTAATTGCAGGTCTGTCTCCCCGGGGGCCCCCCCCCTCGACTTGAAGATCTTGTGGGTCTTGCTCCTATATAGAATTTTGCTAGTCTTACCCCCTCTCTAGATGAAAATCCTGTCTCCCTCACTGGTTGCAAATGTACGGCATGGGTGTGGTATACTATATAATATCATACTATATTATTTATATATAAATATATAGTATGTAGAGTTACGCGTGCCAGCATACTTCGGCTGACCCAGCAACAGGATTTATGTGGCCGATGCATTGCAGTCCCGTTTGCCACCGTGAGTGCTTTTCCTTCTGCAAGTTCTGGTCAGAGAAGAAATGCAAAAGATCAGGTCAGCTGTGTCCCTCTAGCCCGGTTCGCGTGAGAATCCACCTGCTGGGTAAGATGTTTGCCTTTAACGATGCAAGTCGTGGACTCGTGGGCCCGCTGCATACATAAAGGGCCTCGATAGAGACTCAGTTCTCCTTGGGCTCTGCACAGATGAATTATATGTTTTTTAATTATATTCTCATCTCCAAAAAACGCCGGCATCTCAGCAATGCGTGCACGTCGCGTGTAGGAATTCTCTGCCACTGTCAAGAAGCGGGAAGGCGAGGAGGAGAAGAATGCGAAAAGCAGCAGCTGCTCGAGCAGCTGGCCACCTCGTTCGGTCTGTACCGTGCGTCGTCTTCTTCTCGGGACTCCGTGCTGGCAAATATTGCACGGAGTCCCGACCCCCTCCCCCACCCACCGTTTGTGCTGTAAGCTGACGCCTCGTCGATGTAGGCACTTGTAGTTTATGCAGGCTGATGCTGCTTAACGGCAGCAGCGCAGCCGGTGAATGCTTTCTTTGTGCTTGTGGCCGGCACTGCAGTCCCACCTAGAAAATACTGTCTGGAAAGGAGAAAGGACCAAGCAAGAAGTTAGAAGAGTTAGATGAGAAGAAGCTTCCAGCTGCTTATAAATAAATAAATAAATAAATAAATAAATAAATAAATAAATAAATAAATAAATAAATAAATATATATATATATATATATATATATATATATAGAGTCAAGTTCCTTTTAGCATAAACACTTGGCTCAGTTGGCTTTGTTCATAGCTTGCTGTTTTTTGATGCCAGGTTTTGACAGTGCCCCTGTGCTGACCAGTTTTTTCTGCAGACAGAGCACTGATTTCGTGGAGTTACAGTGCTATTTCCAGCAGCAGCATCTCAGCTCGTTCTGACAGCTCGCTCTGTCATCTGAGTTACCGTTGTCCATTCTATTTTGCCTGGGTCTAGATACACAATGACGAAGTCCACTGCTCTCGTCTTCGTGCTAATATTTGGCCTGATTTTCAAGGTCGAAACATTTGTGAGTATCGCAAACAGCCCCAGCGCATGGCTTCTCTTACTCAGCAGCGCCGGATGTCTCTCTCCCTCTCTTTACTCCGTTAATGGGCGCCGTTGCCGTGCCTCGTTTGCATCGCACGTCTGTTATCGTGTTGTGGAACGGTGCGTTTTCTAGCGGTTGCAAATTGCAGAACCAGCCAGCTTTTCGGCTTTGCAGTGCTGGTTTGGTTTGACGGTTAAGGTGCTCGCCTCGACCAAGGTCGAGGTGAATGTATTTGATGATAACCGAGGTCGTGGGCTCGAGCACCGTGGCATATGTGAAGCGCCTGAATAGAGATTAAGTTCTCTTAGGGCGCTATAAAGGGCCTAGAAATATATTGAGTTCTCTGAGGGTGCTTTATCAAATGTGTTATTATTATTATACAGATGAATTACCCGTTGTTTTTTATCATATTTTGCAGCGGTGGCTCCAGCTATTGGTCATCGTGTCCATTAGTGCCGGTCTGGCGCTGTTCACTTACGAGTCGACGCAGTTCGTTCTGGAGGGCTTCCTCATGTGCCTGGCTGCAGCCCTGTGCTCCGGGATCAGGTGGAGTCTGTCGCAATTGCTCACGCAGAAAGAAGAGCTCGGTAAAGTGGCATCGACGCAGTCGCTGGAGGATCCGAGGATTGTGCATGCACTTTAATGTAATATAATGTATCTTCGTCTGCAACTCCACACAAAGCCGCAAAGACTGTGTGGGTGTTACGCAGGAGAGTTTTGTATAGCGCACTCATAGCCTAAGCAGCTTTCGGTGCGCATTTGGTAGCCAACAGACTTCGTCTCACGCCACAAAGAGAAAGTGGGAAGCATAGCAGAGTCAGATGAGCAGTTGAGGTAGTGAGTAGCATAGAAGTAGCAGCTAAGGATCGCTGAAAAGGATGAGCCATAGTCAGCAGCAGGAGAGTAGTTGTCGTTGCGTAAGAATTGTGAAAGCGAGTTTCACAGTCTAGGACCTGCAGAGCTAAAGCTTCTGTCACCAACGGTCTTTAAGCAGAAGCAAGGAGCAGCTAATTTATTGTCCATACAGGACTTGAGGGCACGAGGAGGCTGAAATTGGTGCAGCAGTTCAGCTAGATATGGAGGAGCCAAACTTTGCCCCTTTAGTCGTTCTGGCCACGGTTAATTGATTTCAGTTACGCTCACACTGCTTTGCTGGCTAGCCGTGCCTTAAAGTATGGATACTGCTGCCGGATGACGATCCCTTAACCAGTGATGTGGGCAGCATTGCCATTGGGTCTTAGCCCAGGTGTAAGCATTCCCTGCTGCAAGCCGGCAGAAAGCTGCTAAGGCTCGTCTCCACTGCTTGCACGAGACTGATGATCAGCTAATCCTCACATCTTGGCACTTTTCTGCAGTAGCCTCCATTAGCCGGCTGCTTACCGACTTCCCATCACCTCATTCTGTCATGTGATTGCCTGGGTTGTGGCCGCAAAACGTTTGTCGTATGATGACGGCACGTGCACTGTTTCCCTGCAACTGCATCCTTCGAACACAGAAAAGCTGGTCACTGTCAATCGCTCAACCACTCCACTTGCAGGTCTAATGATGGGAGCTTTGCAATACCACTGTAGGTGGCGCAGCAGCCTTCTCTAGGCATATGCGCACTGAAGTAGACCTGTGACGCGCTGAACTCCTGGCTCGCCAGTTTTCTGCCTTTATTCCGTATTGATCGTCCAACGTCGAACTGCCGGCGATCGCGGTGTGAAGTTAGGCTGGTGCAGAACTTGCTTTCGACACATTCTTACTTTGCGACCCGCTTCCTGACCACCACCATCAACAGTTTGCTATGCGGTCGGGCTCGTACCACCTAGGGCTCAGGGTGCACTGAAAACTGTTACAAAAAACACACACAGGCCTCACACCACCACCACCACCACACTCGCTATTGCCTCAGCCGTCTGTGACAGAGGCCACGATAGCCCAGGAAGTGCAGGTGCTTGTTTCTCACGACCGAGATCGTGGGTTCGAACCTTGCAGTTGGATGATTCTTCATTGCCAACTGCTTGTGGTGGTGATAGCCGATCAGGCTCTTCTGCTACTGGACAAGTGAGGCTGATCAATCAGCCAAGATTAGAGCACAGATTGCTATTCTGCTGGCACCTATTGTGACAGTGAAGACAAACTTATAAGCCAGTGGTTCTCAACCGTGCTGATGCCGAGACCCTTTAATACAGTTCCTCTTGTTGTGCCGACCCCCAACCGTAAAGTTATTGTGTGCAAAATGTGGAAATGCGTTTTTTCCGATGGTCTTAGGCGACACCTGTGAAAGGGTCGTTCGACCCCCAAAGGGGTAGCGACCCACAGATTGAGAACCGCTATTATAGTGGCTGCATTGGCATGTCGTCTGCTACAGGACTATGCGGCAAATGAGCGGCTGGCCTCTTTGAGCGCAACCCCCGCGACCCGTGTTGATTTGGCAGTGCAGTCCGAGGTGTCCCTGACGGCGTGCTAGTTTGTCTTTGCTCCAGCCGAGAAGCACGAATTCACGGTTCATTGTTGCTGCGTGCATCACTGGGCCGGCACGCTCTCTCTCTGACTGCCCCTCAAGGAACTGGCTGGCTAGCAGCACGATCTCAGATCCCGAATTCGGTTCCCATGCAGAACTTTTTAATTGAAGTTTCCTGTCAGTCGACGCAAGACTTTGCTCAAATGACCTTCCTTTGCACATCTGTCGCTGTAAGGAAGAGCCTGGGCCTAAGTGCCCAGATTATGTCGTCAGGAGGCAGTAGAAGCTGCGTTCGTGCCGGCGATGCAGGAAATGAAGACCATCCGTTGCCAGACCGTTTTGTACGTGGTGCAATCAAATGCTAGACAATGTAAACGAAGAGCTGCCACCGGATGTGACTCGGCGGCGGCGGCTCACACTAGCCAGCCTAGGGGTGATCCACTGCTGTTAGCTGCTAACACCAAGAAGAAGAAGGAGAAGTGGGTGGACACGGCTTGTCGCGTGTCTTTCAACGGCTCCGCTCTGACGACACATGCCTGAAAGTGTTGAAAGCCCAAACGTTCCATGGGGGGACGACGATTCGCCTGCGAGCGCTCCGCCTGCCAGCCCTGGCTGCCTTGCCAACGCCTGTTTGACACATGCATGCCACTTCGTCTGCCACAGGCCTGCACAATCCGGTGGACGTCATGTACCACATCCAGCCGTGGATGTTGACCGTCCTCGTGCCGCTGGTGTTTGCTCTCGAAGGTAAGCAGTGCCGTGTTTGTGTTTGCCGATCGGTTTCGGTACGTGCTACCCGGGATCGTATCGGTCGTCTCTCCGGCAGAAGTGTGCTTTCTCAGGCTGCTGCTCGCCTGCATTGTGCATCACTGAGATGTCACGTGGATATGCATCCCTGGCGCTGGGGTTTGAAGTTCGTTGGGTGTTTTTTATATAAATAATAATAATTTAAACAATCGTTTAAATAACAATACTAGTAGGCTGTTTCTATGGCATCCTAAAAGAACTTAATCTCTATCTAGGCACTCTACAACTTGCTGCAAGAGAATCAATGTTATAGGATTAGTGACGTGCACGGCCTCAAGCATGCAAAAGCAATTAGTTCTCATGCTTAGGCCAGCACGGTAAAGCAAGCATGAAGACACTCTGCGCAGCCGGATGATAAGACCTTTGTCTAGTAACATGTGCAGAATCATGCACAGATACATAGGCAAGGCACACCAGAACAACAAGAACAGACAAGTTCGCGTGCGAACGGTACGAAAGGAAAGCTGACCGGCTGAACAGTTGCAGCTGGTACTGATCGTAGCTGGTAGGTAGGGAGGGAGTACCACACTTGCAGTGCCTACTAGCTGAAGGCTTGATCACCGAGAGATTTCAATCAAGTGCCAGGAGCGGCCAGACAATCAGACACTGTTTATTGGCTTTAAAAAGTATTTTGGTTATTCGTGCTGTGCTTTAACCAGTCGTTCAGGACCAGCAGTCCAGCAGAGAATATCTTTGCACATATTTGTTCGAGGCAGTACAGGCACGGCTCTCCATATAGCTCTACAAATGCAAGTAATTAGGAGCAGCGAGAAGCACTGGGAACGCGATGGTAAAATTGATGATTGCTTTATAAGGCTTCAGCACTGAGACCGACACGCCTTCAGTTTACCAAAACATCTTAAAACTTGCTTGTCCAGTTGGACCTACTTTCAGTTAAGGAGCATTGCCAAAATCAGGGCCTGCTTAGAGAGCCAAATTAGTTCACGTGCTTCTGACATTGCAACTAGATTGCTTTTCACGACCTCGCCCGCGAGGTCGTGAGTTCGAATCCTGCGGTGGGCGATCCTTTATCACCACTGCAAGCGGTGGTGATAACCGTAAAGGCTCTTCTGTCGCTATACAAAAAGAGGCTGTTAAATCAGCTAATAATAATAATATTAATAATACACCTGATAAAGTGCCCACAGAGAACTCAATCTCTCTCTAGGCGCTTTACATTTGCTGCAAAGGGAAATGCAATTGAATGGTGCTAGTATTTATTTAGATTACTGCAATTTCCAAATTACCGCAATATTCAGGACTCCCGGCCTGTGCCGTGCTGGTCAGCTCGTCTGGTCTGTTGTCAACTGTGCAGCTGGCACATTATAGCCACGTATGTCTTGGCTTCACTGGCTCCTTATCAACTATTCAAATCGACTCTACTATCCTCTATCTGGCCAACATGTCACTTCACCAGCCGAATCGTCCGACCTACTTACCCCAGTCACGTGCTCTAGCACCATCAGCTCCTCGGCAACGAGCCATCTTGCCAATCCACGACCCGGGGGTCATGAATTGCCAGCACCTGACCCCAATGCTGTGACCTGATGGGCAGTGTGTGCAACAGGACCCGGCTCTCGGCCCCCGTCGGGCAGCGCTGCACTGTGGTGCGGTGCAATCTGGCTGTAGGTTGCCTGAGCCGTCGGGTTTTGCCTCGATTGCCTTGGATCGTCAGAGCCGCCTTGTCGGTTCTGCGATAATGGAGATGCTGGCCGAACCAAAGTTCTGCCACTTCCGAGGTTACTTTAAATACCATGTCAAGCCTTGGCGAATATGTCACGACTGCTGTATTGTGGACATTTTGCCTCTGTAAGATGGCGGAGTCATGTAGGAAGATGAATGGTTTTAAAACAGCGCAAAATCGAACTAAGAAGAGCTGTATATATTTTATTTAAAAAGGTTGGTGTACCTGTTTGTGGCTTTAGATGCTGCAGCTCACTACTTGAGGTTGCAGCTTAGTTCCAGCTAGGCTTGTCATTTGTGAGCATTGCAACTACTGCAATGCTCTACTTCTCCCCGACTCACTCTTGCTCTGCATCAAGAACCATATCGACTTCAAGGTCCTGTCACTCACTTTCAGGTCCGTTCATTCTTTTGCTGTGGCTCACCTGTCTGAAATACTTACTCGTGAGGCTTCCAACCATACCAAACCGCTCTACTATATTAAACTATATATAACTATATTAAAGGGTCGCGGCATTAGGAGGGTTGAAAACCACTGCAATAACACATTGCAATCACGTAATCCTTGCACTAGATTACTAGATAATGATACATTGTAACGTAGTATTACACAACGTTTTGGGATATAACTTCAGAGGGCTAGACAATTAAAATAAATTGTTTTTCAATGGGTGCCCAGTGCATTTTAGCAGCTTGCTGTCTCTGCACTATACTCCCTTTGCAATTGTAGTGCAAATCCCTTTTTTTCTTCGGTTCACGTCTATTCACATCACTATCTGTTCCGTTCTTTCTTCAGTTCAGTTCTCAGTTATTTTGTCGCTCCCTTTTAGGTCCCTTCATTCTTTGGCTCCGGTCTATCTCTCAGATATACTCCCCCACCAGGCAATGCATCGTACCACACGCTTTTCGGAATCCAACAGTCTACAAATACCTCGTACAAACCTCAAATCCTTTGGAGACCGTGCATTTAGTTCGTATGCTCCCAAAGCCTGGAACTCCCTCCCGACCTGCGTCAGAGCATCCCCTGACTTGACCACATTTAAAAAGAACTTAAAAACACACCTATTTAGGACAGCATTTAGTGGGTCCTTGTGATTCGTCCTTGATGTGCTTATGCGTGCTGACACTGCATGCTGCCACTAGCCACATTTGCATGCTGACCCTGTGCATGTCACCGCTAACCATGTTATTCATTTTGTTTGTTTATCAAGCATGATATTACTCACCATTCAATTGCATTTCCCTTTGCAGCAAATGTAAAGCGCCTAGAAAGAGATTGAGTTCTCTGAGGGTGCTTTATCAAGTGCATTATTATTATTATTATTATTATTATTATTATTCAGCCAACGGGAAACAGATTTTCATGCTGTTATTGAACAGCGAACTGAGTACAAGGTTAGTATTACAGTATAATGTAATACAAGAATGGCAGTATAATATAAGGAATTAAGTGCACTAAATTGTCTGCAATTGCATTTTAAACGTTCTTTTTCTTTTCGATCTGCGGTAACAATGCTTGCGTCTCTACAGCCGTTGTTGCTAGCCGGACTTCGACGTTTCTGCAACACGGTATGTTTTTTCTATTTCAAATTTTTCCGCTATACTTGATGGGGTGAAACCGAGTAGTAGTAATAATAATAAGTATGGCGCCGCCCAGTGGAACTAAATCTATTTCTTGGCACGAGATATATTGGGAAGGAATGCACCTAAAGCCTCTGCCGATTGGCACCACTATATCCCCCTGACTTATAAGACAGTGAAAAGGAATCTAAGGAATCTAAAAAGACTAGACCGGTTTTTTATTGCATTTAGCTTGTCCGTGTGAATTATGTTTACGTGCTTAGGCTTGCTGAAATCAGATGTGTTGTTATCACTTACCAGTTGATCTGCTTACAGCATGTGTTAACTGCCTGAAGGGAGATTTAGTTCTATTGTGCTATGCCACTATGTAGTTATTATTATTATTATTATTATTATTATTAATGGTGATAGGAAAGTTTGCAAATCATTCATTTCAAAGTTATTAGAAATTTCAAGGTTTACCCTGTGCTCATAGCAATTCACGATGCTTCCGATTTTCTTGTTAGATGGTTGGTCATATAGCAACGATCAACGTTACAATTATATTAACTTAATTAAGTTGAACTCTCTTTAATAGTCGTCTCTTTCTTAGCCTTTCATGCAAATGACTTATTGGGCTTATGCAACCGAAAGGTGCAGATAACATTAGTGTGCTCTGGAATCAATTACTTATTTTTGAATACTAACTCACTATCTGCACAATAGCCTGTATTCTACCGACGGGTAGGTTGATTTGACTCTTTGCTGTGGCAAGCAGGTTTTCTTTGTTGGCACTTGGTGCCAGTCGGATCGACTTTTCCTATAACCCACAGTCTGAACTCCAGATGGATGCGTTGTGCTTTAGCCTGTCCCTGACGTGTGCTTTTTTCAAGCACGTTCCCTCCATCTGCTTACTATATGCACTTTGTCGCGTTAGACCAAGCTATACAGTCCTACACACGTAGCTGTCATTTCTGCCCTGAATTTATCCTGTCCAACCAGGCGTGACTATTAGCTGCCTCCTGCCGCTCTTCATTCTCTCTTTGGTCCTTCACCTTAGCATGTCCAGAGGCATGGACGCTCGGTTGTGGGACACTCCCCCTGGACGTTTCTCCCCCCCCCCCGATATTTCCCCCCTGGTGAACCCTAGGGCATTTCCCCCGACATTCCCCTTCCCCGTAGGACATTTCCCCCCTATGTTGGTGAATGTATAACTAAGAACACAGATATATACAGTCTTTCCTCGTTTATCTCGGTTAATCGATTCCAGGCTCAGCCGTATATATATAATATATAATTCATTTATATAGCGCCCCAAGAGAACTTAATCTCTATTCAGGCGCTTCACATATGCCTCGGGGCTCGAGCCCACGACCTCAGTCAGACCTTGTTCGGGGCGAGCACCTTAACCGCTAGACCAAACCAGCGTGGCATGATAGGTGAATTTCCACGAAGTACGATTTTTTTTACTTATAAATCGAATATTTTTATAACTAGAGCATAGAAAACCTGTTCACGACCCTCTAGTTCGGTTTTAACATTATTAAAACCCTCTGGACATGAAATAACACCCTTTTAGTCACCATTACACCCGTATTACCCTAATATTTTAGGTAAAGTAAGGGATAATAAGACGTATTAGACATTACAAATATCATCTTATCATTAGTGTACATTTAATTACACACACACACACACACAGTTTTTACCCACAACCACTAACATATGAAAATAGTGCAATTTGTTCGATGATGATGAAGAGGTGTCCTGCACGGCAAAGCAGAGCAAGGTTACTGCTCTCAACGAGGCTGCACCTGACATTGAAGAAAATTTGTGGGGGGTGCTCGAATGCATAGACCAACAGCCCATACGTGCAGTAATTTTAATTTTGATTGTGATGCAGGAGTGTGTAATTGGCTCAGACAACCAAGCGCTCGCTGTATCATTTTCACCATCTCGATCAACTTTTTAATGAAGATATTTGAAAAACGCGATAGAGTGAAGCCGCGAAAGTCGAAGCCCAAAGTGGCAAGGGACAACTGTATGTATGTATATATATCAGATATATATATATATATATATATATATATAAGATCAAATGAAGCTCACGCTCTATTGAAATAAAACAACTCAGTATAAGCAGCGACTCGATAGCACGACCGATGGAGGCGATACGGCCAGTGCAGCAGCTGCGGCAACTAGTTTCGGACGGGCCGTAGCCGGCAGTGCCGACGTCGGGAGGGTCGGCAGCATTGGGTCGGCGGCGGCCGAGGATACTGCTACTCGCTTGCGGCTGCTGCCAAGAGCGTCTGCTGCTGGCTGCCCCGAGCAGAGCTTTGACCTTGCACTTGGTGGTCTGCCGAAAATCAGGGATGCTGCGACCACATTTCTAATGACTATAATGTAGGAATATGTTATATATTATATACTATATATTTTACAAGAAATGTAAACAATACAGTTTATATCATGACATTTCCATACGGAAGGGGAGGAAATGCCCTATGGGGGGAATGTCCTATGCCAGGGGGGAATGTCCGGGGAGGGGAATGCGGGGATGTTCGGGGGGGGGGGGGGGGGTGTTGGGAGGAGTCCAGAGGGGGAACGTCCGTACCCCTGGTGCTCGCTAATAATGCACAAAAATTGATGCTCCACCAATAGATTCTTTTCCAGATGTTTTTTTTAATTTAATGACGAAAATCGCTTATCGGTGAATTTGAGAATTTTATATAAGCGGGTGAATCACGTGGGGCATTGCTCACCACTCACGAATAAACGTGGGTTTTGGAGACAGCACGTTATGAACCAATTGTAGGTAACATGCATAAAAAATAAAATAAATAAAATACCAGCTGATTTAACAGCCTCCTTTTGTATAGCGACAGAAGAGCCTTTACGGCTATCACCACCGTTTGCAGTGGCGATAAAGGATCGCCCACCACAGGATTCGAACCCACGACCTCAGGGCCGAGGTCGTGAAAAGCAACCGCCTTACCTAGTGAGCCATTACGGCTCAAAGCAACTGCATGGCAAAAGCTGGAGGGAGTTGCAGATTCTTTGCTCTGCAATTTTAGTGCAGATATTGGCCACAGTTGCTGGATGAAACAGTGAACTCGACTGAGAACACGAATAGTTTTTTAGGCTGGAAGTGACCAGGATGGCTAACGTTGCATGGCCTTGCAGGCAGAAACCTCATAATCATTTGTGTCAAGCTCTTAGTGCAGCTTTTTAAATTGCAGCGTTTCCACAGTTCAGGCACCTGGTAGGTCATACTTTTGCCCCTTTAGAGGCAGCATCACACTGCCACATTTGTATTCGGCCTATGAAATTGAATAAAAAGTTAGTCGCTGTTCGTGTCCACGGGGTCTTTGGGGGTTGGATGTCTAACTTCGGTCTTAGCCACAGATCTCGGCTGTAGAGTTATTCAGACATTTCTTCTTAGAAATATTTTAAGTTTTTGTAATGCCTGCTGACTAGTCATGCAACTTTTTTCGATTGAGCATATAGTTTATAGTTATATAATTCATTCGTGTAGAACCCGCAGAGAACTGATTCTCTATTCTAGCGCCTTTACATAGGCCTCAGGGCTCTAGCCTACGACCTCGGTCATTAAGGTGAACACATTGACCTCGGTCGTTAAGGGCAAGCACCTTAAACACTGGGCCAAACCAGAGCAGCATGAAGGATAATCTTTATCTCACAAGAATGCCTTAGACTTAATTTTGGGCACTCTAAGCCAGTTGTTTCTAGGCTAGCTAGCAATTTCTGTTGAATACTGCAGCCGTTAAATAGCTATCATGACAGGCATTGATCTAGGAATCACAGAAAGTGGTTAGCCTCTCACAAGCCGATTTGAGTTTTGCAGCTCAAAGGTTCCACAGCTCGAGCTATCATTGTTAAGAAAAGGTAATTTATATTGGTCTATATACAAACAAGGAGCAACCTCGTAATAGCATTTTACCCTGATTTGACCCAGAGGTCAGGGTTCTCACATTTGAAGACCGAGGTCAAGGTGCTCACCCTTAACTACCAAGGTCTTCGGCTAGAGCCCTTCGGCATATGTTAAGTACCTGGAGAGATTCAGTTTCAGATTCAGAGAGCTCTTAGGGCACTATAAAAATTATATATATATATGTATATCGAAGTTGGTTTCAGGTATTCGTCTCACGTAGAATGTGGTGTGGGTGCTTCGGTCCGACCAGCCGTATGTAATACCTATCAATCATTTGGTGAAAACTGTTCTGCTAGTGACATTCGAACTCGGAATCTTCAATGCTAATGTCTTGGTATGCCGTTATGGCCCATTATTAATTGCAAATAAGACTTCGAGGATGCATCCTAAAAATTTTTACTTTCTTATTTTACAGTCAGTCAAGTGCCATCCTAATTAAATGTACCATCTCTACGTTTACATTACAAGGTCATGAGCCTGGCAATTATTCCGTAGTGATTGATTCCCCCCACTTTATAGTCTATCCAATGTGGTCCTTGCGAGCTATTCAGTGACTGCGATTAGATATCTGGGTCGCGAATCTTGCAGGTCAGGTGTTGGATGAAGCTGGCTAGATTAGTCACGAGAATGCCGCTTATTTGAAACCTTGTAATGCAGTATTTTCTAAGGAACATGTTGCTACAATAGTGGCAACCTGTGTCTTATATGCAGCGGAAGAATCGAAAGATATCAGAATAAAGTAAATTTGCTGACATTGAAGGATGCAGAGGTTGGTCTTTTTAGGAGTGCACTGGCAGGGTTGGGTACAGTGATTTCGATTGCCAGGCAAAATGCAGCTGATGTCAAAGCTGGTGATTTAGCATTGTCACTCACTGTATTTCCTTAGTCTGCCGTATAAAAAGCAAGATCCACCCATAAGCCTTCAGGTTTCAGGCTACTTTGCTCATCATCAACGTCTGTGTTATAAAGTGAGTGACCTTGGTTTAGTCTAACGGAAGGCATTCCCATAATGAAGTCTGTGTCGTAATTAGGCATTCAGCCAGGCAGGTTACGGCATCGCTATTTTTTATCTTACTCTTTGACGTGTATAACTTTGCACTCTGGAATGCTGCCACCTAACGTCTAATGTCTAGCTGTTGCACCTATTTCATGCACGCTTCTTCTGCCCGACATGCGAAACAGTCGCACTGGTGGCCTGGGCTTGGTGCATACGGCAGCCGCACGAACTCTGCTAGTTTGTTTCAGGGTGGCACAGGTCGTGCACTGTGTGCAGCAGACCCTGCATTGACTGGCATGACGCAGGAGATTTTGGGCTGCCAGTCAGCTCTGGGTTTTCGAGTTGCACGCAAAGGCGCTTTTTATGCTTTGATTTTGTTTCGTGAGCCTTCGTCGGTGTCTTAGTACTCATGCGGAGTACTGCCCCTCCCCCACGCACGCTCACACACGTGATTGCCTCTTTTCAGGATTGAAGTTCTCTACTTCGGAAGGCTTCCTGGGCTACACAGATAGTCAGCTATTCGCCACTCATGCTGCCGTCATGCTGGGCGGAGCATTGTTGGCCTTCTTCCTCGAGCTCAGTGAATATTTACTCGTGTCAAATACGTCTAGTCTGACCATGGCCGTCTCGGGAGTTGCTAAAGTAAGATTGCGTTACTTCGTGTCTGCTTGTAATGGCCTCTGCGAGAGGTATTGGTGCCTTAGCAAGACCAGCTGCAGCATTCTGGCTATGCAGCCGTTTAGTTGTTCATTCTTTTAGGAAATAGGTACGCTGTTGCTGGCAGAGAAAGTGTATGGCGACAGCATGAGTTGGATAAATGGTATCGGCTTGGCAGTGTGCTTTGTCGGCATCACAATACACGTCGTGCTCAAAGTAATGCATAAAGGTGAGCAGTTGTGACTTTGAGTGCTTTCCGACTGCTGCTGTTGCATTGTAAGGGCCTTGACTGCATCTTATTTCAACATTCTTTTAAGGCGGCTCAGGAAGCAGCAGTAGTCATGGCAGCAATCATGGTGGATTGAAAACACCTGAAGCAGCAATACCACTGCTGGGTTCAGGAGAGACAGACGATGACGACAAAAATATCCAGTTCACCGAGAGGTCAACGGTATAAGGTGCTCGACCGCATATTTTTGTACTCTGCTTTTAATTACTATTAAACAATGGTGAATAAATAACCAACTGACTAGTTATGGGCAAACATAGCATGAGTCGGAAATTGGGAAGCTTGGCACACAAAACCGGCTCTGCCAGCACATCTCCATTGGCAGCTGCACGAAATCTAGATATCGTATTCTAAGTGACCAACTAGGCCACTGCAGCTGACTATGAATATGGCCGCAAGGCTAGTCTCCAAGTCCCAGAGGTTTGAGCACGTGTCTCCTTTGCTAAAAGAGCTAGGATGGATGCCGGTTGAGCAACAGATACAGAGCAAAGTTCTTACGATGACCCACAAGGCCCGCCATGGCTTGGCTCCTTCGTACCTAGCTGAACTGCTGCACCAGTTTCAGCCTCTTCGTGCCCTTAGGTCCTGTGTGGACAATAAATTAGCTATTCCATTCCTCCACTTAAAGACCGTTGGCAACAGAAGCTTTAGCTCTGCAGGTCCTTGACTGTGGAACTTGCTTCCACAATTCTTACGCAACGATAACAACTCTCCTACTGCCGACTATGGCACATCCTTTTCAGTGGTCCTGAACTGCTACTTCTATGCTACTTACTACCTCAACTGCTCTCCTGACTCTGCTATGCTTCCCACTTTCTCTTTGTTGCGTGAGGCGAAGTCTGTTGGCTACCGAATGCGTACCGAAAGCCGCTTAGGCTGTGAGTGCGCTATACGAAACGCTCCTGTGTATCACCCACATGGTCTTTATGACTTTGTGGAATTACAGACAGAGATACATTACATACATTAGACGACCACATCTGCTCCTCAGTCAAGTCTGCCTACTTTGAGCTGTCTAACATTGCAAAAATTTGGGCCCGGTTAGACTGGGACTCTACATCCAATCTGTTTCATGCATTTGTGACATCCTGTCCCGACTTCTATAACTCACTGCTTCAATGCAGCCACTAGTGACATTATCTTAAATTCAACTCCCAGTCAAAAGAGATTACTAGTCTGTAAAACCCTATTCCCACTGTCCTACTTCTGCAATGCTTAGATCTGCTGCTGCTATGCGTACTAGCATAATAAATATGTCCTTAGCCTCAGGCCATGCCCCTGAACCTTTCAAAAAGGCTGTTAGGCCACTAATATAGAAAGCAACACTAGACCAAGAGAAGTTAAGCAGCTTCCGTCCAGTCTCCTCTCTACAGGTCCCATCAAAGACACTGGGACGAGTTGTGGCAGACCAGCGGAACTCTTATATTGCAACCTAAAACCTAGCTAGTAAGTTCCAGTCTGGATTTAGAGCTAATCACTCCACAGAGTCAGCATTGGTTTGGGTATATGATCATCATCTCAGTAATGTAGGCTTTGGTCAAGTCTCTGTTTCTTCTGCTTGATATTTCAGTAGTGTAAAGTCCTTCTTGAGCGCCTCTCATCTTGTCTGGACATCACTGGCACTGCACTGCAATGGTTCAGATCATATCTCATTGGGAGACTCCAGAGTATTGATGTGAACGGACAAAGTTCATTCGAGAAACCACTGAAGTACAGGGTGCCTCAGGGCTCTGTGCTCGGTCCGCTTCTTTTTGCAGTTTATTCTCTCCCCCTTGCCGATGTGATCGCCAATCCCAATCTAGGCTTTTGCTTCTATGCAGATGACACTTAGTATCTTTGCTTTGATTCCTCCCAGCCCTCCAGCATGTCGATTTCTCTACACACCCTTGCTGCATGTTTTGTTGACATCCACCAATAGATGGCAGCAAACGTTCTCAAATTAAATGACAACAAAACCAACTTACTAGTTACGGGTAAACCCAGTGAGTGATTCAGAAACTGAAAAGCTTATCACTCAAAATTGATTCCACCAACATCTCTTCTGTTGCACCTACACGTATGCTAGGTGTCCTGTTCCAAAGTGACCTTTCACTAGATAAACACACCAGCTCTGCAGTCGAGTTAGTGTGCCTACTTTCAGCTGCATAACTTTGCTCAAATTCGAGCAAAGCTTGCTTAGATTGGGATACAACATCCAATTTGGTCCACGCATTTGTAACATCTTGTATCGACTTCTGTAACCCACTGCTTGCTGATCTACCGGCCTGTGCAATCAGGTGCTTACAGTTCGTGCAAAACCCTGAAGCTAGCTAGGCTTGTCTGTCGTGAGCATCGCAGTTTCAGCATCACACCACTTCTCCCCGAGCAACACTGACTCCCAATCAAGCAGGGCATCGACGTCAAGGTTCTGTCACTTACTTTTAAGTCCATTCATTCTCTGGTTTCAACCTACCTATCACATCTACTTCCCCACCAGGCTAAGTAAGAATCGTACCACCCGGTTTTCTGAATCAAATCGTTTAGCTACACCTCGTAGGAATCTCAAGACTTTTGAAGACCGTGCCTTTAGTTTATATGCTCCCTAAGCCTGGAACTCACTTTTGACTGACGTCACGACACCCCCATGACATGGCATTTAAGCTTAAAACACCTGTTTACTACAGCATTTAGTGGGTCCTTTTGATTCGTCCTTTGTGTGCTTATTCGTCCTATGTGAGATTAAGTTCTGTGAGGGTGCTATAGAAATGTGCTTGGGCTAAGCAGATGCTCCATTCTCTGCTTTCGTCAGCCTGGTTGGACCTCTTCTTTCTTCCACGGGGGCGAAATAGTCGTGAAAACCAGACGAAAAGTTATACTTTAACAACGAGCGCACAAGTCAGCATACTCTCTAGCTGTAGAGTGTTGGTAATCTCGGATTGTAATTGCGCACAACCACCTGTTATCGGTGATTGCCAATATGTCGAAGAGTTCTCTGCCGAGCACTTATACCCGTGTCAGAACTTGGGGTATGCAATTAGCACACAGCCGCTTATAACTTACTTGACTGAGAAAAACTATGAAGCCTAGCTGAGCAACGAAAACATATCGAGGAAGTAAATAGCAGTAGTAGCAGTAGGCAGCAGTTGTAAGAAATAGGTAGAAGCAAACGATGGCTGAAAAGACATAAAGCCTGAATTGGCAGGAGGAGAGCAGAAATCCTTGCGGCTCTGGTCTAGGTTGCGGTTCAAACCGTGTTGAAACCCGCGACGACTTCTGTTCCGGCAGCTAGACGTTACGGCCACAGGGGTTCTGGCCAAGAAACCGGAAGCTTGTGCCCTCATCTATTTTTGGAAGCTTCCTCGTCGATAGTATGCATTTACCCTCACCTATGCAAAAGATCATAGCACCCAGATAATCGCTATGGAAACTACACACGTTGAAGTGCTTAGCGAACTCGAGGCTACCAGTATGAAAGCGTTAGCAAGAGCAGTAGCAAGGATTTTATTTGTTAAAAATGGTACAAGAAGCCAATTGGGTTTACTAGCCACGGACCAAATACACAACAGGTCAGCTTGTGGTAGCAGATTCCTTCTTGTTGTTTGGAAGATATTTTTTTGATGCCTAGTTATGCCACTGTGCTCGAATATTCCTTGGACACGTCAGGGATTGCAATACCATTAAACCTCAAATTTCTCACGTGTACAAACCTTAACTCGATGTGTCTCAAAGAGAGATTCAAGATAGCCATGACTTTTGGGTAGAAAAAAAGTTCGTCCGACTATACCTCATGATAAAGAAGGAACTGAGTGGCCTTTAAACCACGTCAGAGCCTCATCGGTTGGGTCTGTGTAGTTTAACCCCGCACCAGTCCTGCATTACATAGTCTCGCGGCAGAGCACAAGGGGCTAGACATTTGTGCGGTTAAAAGTCTTGTTGGGCCACCATGTGCCATAATCCTGCTGCCTGGTACCATCATCGTCCCTTGCTAACACCGCAGGGGACAGCTCAGAAAAGGCCAAGGTCAACGGGTTGTTTTGGTCTGGGAATCGGTGTAGAGCACTTGGCAGCGGTCTCGGAACGACAGCAGCAGTAGCCACCGCTCGCTTCATTCCTAGGGATACATGCAATCTTGTGACAGCGGCCTCACAACTTGTACAGGGAAATTGATTCGGACTCGGCACTGAAGAACGTCGGAACGCTTTCCGATTTTGCAGTCATGCTGGCAGAGTCCAGTCGTGCCAAGTCCGAGGCCGGCTATAATCTAGTGTGCGAGCTGATGCGACTTGTTCTTACTCTTCCAGTGCCAGTCGCTAAGGCCGAACGTGTGTGTTCAGCCATTTACAACTTGTAAAAACTCACCTTCGAACGACGATGGGCTCCGACTATCTCGATAAACCATGCTGTTAATTGTAAGTCATCCAGGAGCCTCTACAGCACGGGGTACCTCTGGGCTTGGTTCTTGGCCTACTTATTTTCACAATTTATACTCATCCCTCTTATACGCCAGTGTAATCGCAATGCAAATCTTAGGCTTTCATCTAGATGCACAGCTGCACCAGTGCTCCTTGCACTCCCTCTCTGCCTTTCAGCACGTCACTCACTCACAACTTCCTTGCTGCATGTATTGCTGACATTCGCATTTGGATGGCAGTGACGGATAACTTTCTCAAATCGAATGGCGATTAAGTCAACTTACAAGTGATTGGTAAACATAGTGTGACTCAGAAATCGGTAAACCTAAAATAAAAATCCTAGCTGATTAAACAGCCTCTTTTTGTATAGCGACAGAAGAGCCTTTACGGCTATCACCACCGCTTGCAGTGGCGATAAAGAATCGCCCACCGTAGGAAATCGAACCCACGACCTCGGGACCGAGGTCGTAAAAGCCTTACCTAGTGTGCCATCACGGCTCACCAGCCCTAAAATGGGCTAGGCCAGGATATCTCCTACAACATTAGTAAGCAATTTTGGTGTTCTGTTCTAAAGTGACCTTTCGCTAGACAACCACATCAAGGCTGGAACTTCCGACTGAGGCTAGGCCACTCCCTAACTTGACGACATTCAAACAGAAGCTAAAACGCACCTGTTCCTCACAGCATTCGCTTGGTTCGTGTGAATCGTCGTTTGTATCCTCATGCTACCGACGCTGTGCATGTTATCACTAACCACACTGACGTGCTTCCTTTGCAACATATATAAAGTGTATTGAAAGAGATTTAGTTCTCCAAGTGTGCTATACAAATGTATTAGCATTATTATTATTATGTTTAAATAGAAATGATGCAATAGTGAGGGATGGTTAGATTATCACATTCTTTCAATCTGTGCCAACGCTCATGTGTTGGATAAAAGACTTTCGATTTCCCTCTGTGTTTTTCATTGTCAGCAGAGCTAGTCTCCTTACCTGAAAATCATGGCTCAGCCGCAGGCTGTGGAAGCTGCCCTCTGGTCGAGAAAATGCTAAGGCAGGGGGGCATTGTATGAGAGAGACCGCCACCGACCCACTTCAGGAGGTTAATGCTACAAAGCCGAAGACTGCAGACAAAGTAATGGTATACATAACATTGCCTCTGGAGGAGTAGATGGAAAATTTCATTATGGAATAGCTCGGGCGGCGGATTATGTAGCCGAAGTAGGCTGATACAGTCGCACCCAGGCATCTGAAGCCTGATCATATGCCAACACTCCCGTAATGTGGAGGATGTCGTCATTGGTGGTGACAGCATGCACCAGGCCCATAGGTAGGTGGCCTAGGAGTGGGTGCTTTAGCCCATGGAAGGCGACCCACATGACTCATCCTCAGTCGAGGCGAAATTGTTTTTCGGTGGTCAGTCCCACAGCAGACGACCTCCGCCCCCTCTGTTTTTTTTAAATTACTGTCGTTAACATTGCAACTGCCACATTTCCCCATCAAGTAGCCTATCAGTTTCGAGATGCTTTAACTGACGTCACGTACCTTCCTTCTCGAGCTCCAGCCAACTTATCGGAAGCATTTATGTCGCAGGCTTCGCATCTTAATGCCAGCTCTTCTGAAGTCTTGTAGCTGTGCCTCGAACCAAGCTCGAACTATTTAGACACTATTCCTCTAGTTCATAAGCTCTCAAAGCCTGGAACTCACGCCCGATTGACATCGTGAGATTCCCTGAATTTACGACATTTAAACAAAAGCTGAAAACACACCTGTTTCTCGGAGCACTTGCTGGGTCCTTGCGAATGGTCTTGTGTGCATATGCCTTCTGAATGTATTCACGTTATTATTAATCAATCGATATACTTCCTTTCCAGCAACTGTAAAGTGCCTCGAATAAGGGTCTGTTCTCTTATAAAACTATTAGCTAATTTAACTGTCTCTATTTGATTAGCGACAGAAGAGCCTAAAGGCTATCACCACCGCATGCAGTGGCCATGAAGGATTGCCCACTACAGGAATCGAACCTACGACCTAGGGACCGAGGGCGTGAAGAGCAACCGTCTTACCTAGTGTGCCATCATGGCTCATCACTCTTAGTTCATCTGATATGTTCTCGTAGTTTTACTACAACTTTTTATTATTATTAGCCAGCTGCTCTGGAGGTTTTCATGGCGTGTAGCTTAAACATAAATATCCAAAGTTGGCCATCGCTTTTTTGTGTAGGCTTAAAGTCAGGTAGAGTGGCGTGCAAGTTACGAGTCCATCTCAAATGAAAGCACGTCTCTCTTTCTAGACGGTCTGTCCCTGTTTTAGACGGATGGTCGGCTAAATTCATCCTCTTAGTGACGTACCTTTGTGGACTCTCCAGAAATAGCATATGCCAATTGCTTTTGAAAAAGGTTTTGGAAAAGAGCCATTCCAGGGCAAAGCCTTCTGGGCGGCTTCAAAATGTTTCTCCAGAGAGGTTTTAAGATATTTCCCCTTTAAATGGCATTAACATAAATCCAAATAAAATAATGTAAATAAACCTGTCTGAGAGCGTGCTACGCAGGTGCACCTCCAGCCTTCCCCTGTTGGTGCTGTTTCGATAAAGCTGCGGATCTCAACGCAAGGATTTGGCTAAAAAAAGAATGCTCTCCCAATACGTTAGGTTAGCAGTTAAAATGGCTAAGAGATAAATAAGTTGTTAGGAGGCTAAAACCCTTTTCAAAGGGTTAATAGTCAAGTGAAGCTCGGACTTACACCACTTTCTGTAAGGTCGCGGCTCCCCCCCCCCAGCTACCACCACATCAAGATCAGAGGTTGGCTGACTTTAAAAAAAGGAAGCCAACAGCATCGGCTGCAACCTAGGACCTGCTCTCGTAGAGATACGCGGCGGTGGGATCGAAGAGAGTGGGTACGTGCATGGTCCGCTGCAGAGAAAGCTCCACCCTGCTCAAAAATGGTTCCTCTGGCCTGCTTTAGCTGCCACTGAAACGCGAGTTTCCTTATTATAGTTAAGATATTTCCCTAAAGTTTCGTGGAGCGTTTCGCACTCCCTTCCATCAAAACCCCGGCGAGACATCCGGATCCGGAGACGACTTCAAGATTCGGGGTTCGATTTTAGAGGAGCCTGCCATTCTTATCGACCGGACTGCCGCACTTGCAATACTCGGATTAGGAGGCCTGCTGGGAGGCGCATCTTCGGACCCTTCAACCCTGGGATCTTATCCCAGGGGTTTAAATCAACATAATCTGTGCACTACACGACCCACCTAGGTCGTGAGTCCGACTCCGGCAGCAGTCAACCCTTTATTGCCACCCGGAAGCGAGGTTAATAATCGCTCTTCTACCTCTAGCGCTGTATACCAGTAAGTGAGGCTTTTGAATCCGACGACCTTTGCTAGTACCTTCAGGGTCTGCCTCCGAAAGTGGGGGGGGGGGGCACCGTGCTTTAGAGACAGTAAAGAAATCTTCCGAAAGGCACCCCTTCAGTGCACCGACTCCGAGTAGGTGGCATAAGAGCGAGAAGTAGAGCCTTCCTGGAGCCTTCTGGCCACGGAAATGCCTACACATCTGCCATTTAAAGCCTGCTTCATATCACAAAAAGCTATCGTGGCGAAACTTAAACTACCGAAACAAGCGGCCCAGGGATCGTAGCATTGTTTCTATTTACTCCAACCTAGCGGCGAAATTTCTTTTTAATAAGCTTAAACGTGCCATTAGCTGCAGCTCCCTCTTTACCGCCTATGCTTTCATAGAATGCTACTGAGAATACTTTGTGCACAGCCCGCCAATAATGGCTATACTTTTCTTACTTGTTAACACCGCTAAGAAATTGGACATTGAACCAACCCATAAAATTGGCATAACTAGAAGAAATCACATCTACTTGTGCTCTGTGCATCATGGTAAGCTACCAGGTCAGCTAGTACGACGCCACTCCTCGGTTTACTTTCGGCCACGCCCACTCGAGGTCTAGGTTTAGCCCCCTCTCTGAAAATATCCTTTCAAGGGACCTGGTATAAGCATTCAATTCGCCCCACAAAGCTCTGAGATTTGGCCCACCGATTGGTAGGGTTTTCCAAAATTTGAAGTTACCCATCTTTAGATGATTGTTGATGAAATTACATGACGCTAGTGTCTCTCAAGGAAGCTCTGGGAAAAGCTGGCAGCGAACGGCATTCGTCATGAAACTAAAAAGTAACTATACGTTTCAAACTCTAGTTTAATTTAGCATGATTAAACACAATACTCATGTGTCATATTATTGTGCACAGGCCTGTACTACAAGGCTTATCTCATCCGGAAGATGCTGGGTCGTCATTTAAAGATCGCTTGAGAAAACTCCGAAGTGGCACTGCTCGTGAAAAATGTTAAATTTTTTACTTGGTCTGCAGGTCACCTACTGTATGCATGCAAAGTAGGTAGCCACGTATGAGAGGCACCGATTGTACCCGTAGCACCTCCGTCGGGAAGTTTTCAATAGCGTACATACAGCTAAAGCCGCTTTCAGTGTAATCATGACAGCGAAGATCATATCTCATGAAACAAAGAAAAAGTGAGAAGCGTAGTAGAGTCAGAAGGATAGTCAAGTAAGTACTTATAGTCAAATAGAAATATGAACGGAAGACGACTAAACATGATTGCACGAGTCAGCTATCAGAGAGAAATGTTATGAGGCAAGAACGTCTGAACGTCTACAGGCTGAGCCATACACTAATTTTCCGAGCTCAGGAACCTGCCGCCTGATTACAATTGCCAAATTCACTCGCAGTAGCTAGCCTCGCATTTTCGGGCTTTGGAGAGCTACTGCTGTCCGAGCTAGCCTTGACCCCCTACTCGCTTTCTTCATAGTCCACGATCACCTTGGGGGGGGGGGGGCTTCTAAGAGTCATAATTATATTGGGGGTTGATTCGCAACACTTGCTGAGCCAGAATGTTTTCGTCCCTCACTCTCATTGTGAACTGCTTTCGCCTGCCAACATCCCTGTCCACTTGCATCGCAGAGCTAGCCTTAAATTCGTCTTGCATTTCGTCGATTTAACCTACTTTCTATCAACTGACTCAACTTGTTCAATTTGTGCTCAAGAAGCTTAATGGCTTTACTGCTAGACACCCCGTCCGAAAGTGGAGCCGAAAGTATTGGTCCCTAGCTTAGAAACTATATAAGCTACGGAACTCCGCTGAGACCCCCCACTTAATCTTACATGTAACACTAATATGTCGAGCGTCAATAGATTCTTTCATTTTTCTGTAGTCTCAAGGCTTTAGATTAGTAGGGAAACCAATAGAGCCCCTCGTATCGATCCGTTAGCTACATCAGCTGGCTTGGTAGAGATGCTCAATGATTATTTATGGATGAGAGCCAACCTTGCGTAGGGACAGCTGCATTTGACCTAGATGGTGGAAATGCACTGAAATTTGAGCTCTACATCCTATTATTCCAGAATGCAAAAACTGGTGCGCAATTGGACTGAGAAGTTTTTATAAATGTTATCGATGGCAGATTTTTTGTCAAGAATACCAGCACGTATCCCCTGTTCATGAATTTTCCTGCATTCGCAGGAATCTCGTGTATGACCCCAATACAACTAACTTATCTGCAGTAGTCATTAGTGTAGGTCGAGCAGTGGCAACTCTTCCGTCAACTCCCAGGTCGACTGTCTCTATTAGAAACGATCTTGTTCCGGACTTATTGCTGACAGCGGTCGAGCCACTCGCAATTCGTCGTGAACCACGAGCCAACTTTAGGCGGGGGGGAGGCGGAACCCGGGAGAGGAAGGGCTTGCGGTCCACTCACCGCATACGCTGTGCGTGACCGAGCCCGACGACGGACCTGTCCCCCTCGTCGACTATTTTGGCCCTCGGCCCGAACTCTCGCGTCGCGCATACGGCTGCGCTGTCACGCGCGCACGCGCACAAACGCCGAGCACACAAGTCGCTAGCCGCGACACAAGATTCGGACGTCGCCAATATTCGCTTCGCGTCGTAGGCTGCTACTAGCACTGCAACGAGCGCCGAGTTTGCGGCCCAAGCCCAGACCGGAAGTGGGAGCGGCGCAGCGGGCGTTCGTAACGCTGCGAACCTCGAAGCTCGGCGGACGAGTCGCGGTTTCGCTCACCCCGATGCGGCGCGCGCACGTACGCCGACAGTAGCAGAGAGCGGCCGCAATACAGAGAGCATCCGTATATTGATAAAAAAGTCCACATCCTTAGCGTAGAGCTGTCTATTCGACAGCCGCAGAGAGGCATCAGTGTTCTGCGCCAGCCGTGGCGTACAACCGGTCTGGCTCGAATTCCAAAGCGCAACATCCTGGCTCTAAGCCAACGTAAAATTTGCCAACAATTTCTTTAAATTATGCTTTTTAATAATAGTAATAATAATAATTGTAATACATTTTTATAGCGCCTTCAGAGAACTTCTAGGCTCCCTTATCTGGGCTCTCTTTCTTGGCTCGTTGCTTATGCATGTCTCCTAATCGCAGACTTTAAGATAAAAGGTTCCCAGCCGTCACAATTCATGAGTGGCTAATAGTCTCAAGCAGCGCCATAATCTAACCGCTCCTAGGCGTGCATGGGTCTTCGCTACTCGTGTGGCGAGTAACCGTAGCGGACGTCAGCAAACGTTCGACATTTGTTGTTCATTTAATTGACGACACTGCTCCTGATCGCTGTACGAGTGGGCCGCGACACTCGATGTGGTAGGCAGTTGGGACGTGCTATTGGTGATTGTTATGACGCGGGAGTCGGGGGTACTCCGGTGAGCGAGAGTGTCGAGGAGAGTCGTGCTTCGCCCTGCTCTGTGAGTGGTGAAATTGTAACCGTGCAGAAGCTCGTCCCCTGGCTCCCTACCGGTGGACGGTGTGGTGCAGCGCTGTTAAAACAAAAGCGGCAACAACTGGGTGCTGAAAGCAACAGTTTATTGTGGGCCTGTTAATAGTGGTTACGCGCCGGCGCAAGCGCTTAACGCGGCGGGCCTGCACCGGACTGACCAAGTTAACTGCGTGAGAACTCCCGAAGCCCGACTACAATAAGCCACCGCACGCCTGCGTCGCTAGCAGTGGTCCCGACCTCGAAGGCGGACCGCTACAGCACCTCAAGATATGAGCAGCTAACTGAGTAGCAGGCAGAACACTACCGCGCAGTCCAAGTTGCACTTAGCTGTTCGTCGCCGTAGGTTCGACTCTCGTTCTCTCGAGGCGTAGTCTCGCATCGACTCCCCAAGCTGCAGCCCTGAGCTCTGTCAGTCATGTCGTTTATACTCTCTCTCTCTCTCTCCGCCCTCTTGACCTTGAGCGTAGCTGCTATTTTTGTCGGACCCTAGCTCTCGGTGTCCGTCTCGGCCTATTCGCGTCTCGCTGTCAAACTGACGCCTCGCTCCGCTCCCGGTTAACTAATGTGTCCCCCTAACCAATTCTTCTTGGCTAGTCCGCCCGCTACGGGTTGCTCTAGGTGCCCCAGTCAACCCCACTAAGGCAAGGGCTAGCTAGTATCGCGGCTAGCCTGAGAGCTCCACCAGTGCAAAATAAACTGGTGGTGTTGCTCGTCGGCTAGCATTCTGTGCTGTTCGCGACGATAAGTCAAGCTGAAAAATTGAAAACGGTCGGGTAAAGCACAAAAGTGCCAGCTCAGCACGAAGGAATCCGAACTTCTGCGACCGAGTCGTTAGGTCTGCGTAACCGTCGCTGGTTCAGGTAGTGGCACGACGCGTGCAATGTACAGCTCTTACAGCCGTTGCACGCCAAGCGGCTAAGACGCAGCACTCGTAATTCCGCAGGAGGCGCTAGCAACAAAGCCGAGCTCGCGAAAGCGCGAAGGATTTCGCTATAAGAATACAGCTGGTGCGACAAGCTTACGGCAGCGAACGTCCAGCGCAATGACCAGCCAACCGGCTCACCGCCGCCAAAAGAGAGCTCGCCCCCTCCGCGTCATGTTCTCTCCTTATGAAATGGCCGGGTAGTTCGTCTGTATAAAACTGGTAGCATAGTAAAATACTGCGCTGCTGAAATGCCTGCTTATTGAGGCTATAAGAGGTTATATTCATTAGAGGTCCACGGCTCTAAGTTAGTTCCAAGCTCATATGAAGTAAGTCATGCTAGCGGGTTTTGCCAACACTAATAGCGATTTTGGGTCGCACATGGACACCGGTGCCTTAAGATTGTAGCATTACGGCCTCATTTATTACAGCATTTAGTGTGTTTTTGTGATTCGTTCTTCATGTGCATGCACCTGCTTCCGGTATGCCCGCTGCTTGCGGATGTTGCCACCAATCATTAGGTAATGCTTTAATAATAATAACACACTTGATATGGTGCCCTCAGAGAACTCAATCTCTGCCTAGGCACTTCACATTTGCTTTCTATACAGCATCTGTAAAGTGGCTAGAAAGAGATTCAGTTCTCTGAGGGCACTATATGAATGTGTTATTATTATTAAATTATTATTATTTTTTGATGCACACTTGAACTTTTGCAGCTTTGCTGCAGTCCTGCGGCTCCCACTCTCGCCAATACCCGATTGGAACCCGCGAGGGTGGCGAGAGGGACTCGGCGAATCGCATAAACTCTACGCCGCTGTTTCCGCTTTCAAAGACGCAGCCAATCGAAGTTTCCGGCAGAAAATGCGATCTTATCGTTTCGTAAAACTGCAGGCTACCCACCCGACCATCACGCGCCGCGCACAGAGAGAGCAACGACTCGAGAATCTAGTTTCCGGAAGTGAGGTGTCTGAGTTGCGGTCTCTAGGGTCACACGTTAGTGATTAATCTATTGACGACGGAAAGGAGGCCGCCATTACGGGTCGCTCAACTTCCGGTTGAGAGGGAGTTTTCCCACTGCCCGGCGAGAACGAGAGCGCTGAAAGTAGGAGGTGTCGCTGTGCCATTCTTCGTCGACGAGCTCGCGAGGCGAGTGTCGCGAAACGCTAGCAGCTCGAGCGGAGGTGACTGCACGGCCATCTCGGGTTGCGCTCGCCGCAGCAGACGCGTTCGGCAGCGCACCGAGACCGAGGTCGGCCAGCCGCGAGCCGCCGCCGGGCGGCGCTCCGCGCGCGCGCCGACCCTCCATGCGAGGCTGCCGACCGGTCGTGCACCTGCGCGACATTGTCCGTCTGCTGGCCATGGCGCTGCGCGACCTCAAGGTGCAGTTCGCGCTGCGGCTCCTGCGCTTCGTGTCCTACGTCGTCTGCCTCGGAGCGCTGGGCGTCGGCCTGTACGTTCGCTGGGTGCGAAGCGGCCAGAACGCCTGGATACTCGGCGTCGCGCTCGTCGCGCTCTCACTGTTCCTGATCGCCGTCGCTCTGCGCTACTACTTCCTGTTCGTCGCCGCCGAGGAGGCACTGAGCGGCGTCTCGCTCACGTTCCTCGTCGGCTTCATCGCGCTGACGTCCGCCGACGGCCGTCCGAGCGGCGACGGCAGGGGCAGCGATGGCGGGGGCAGCGACGACGGCACCGAGCAGGTCATGAACTGCATGCTCGTCGGCTGCGCCGGCATCCAGCTGCTCTACGTCGTCGTCGGCAAGGTGAGCGCGGCCGTCGGCGTTCGCACGGACGAGGACGCGTCGACGCGACAGGCGTCCACGCTTCTGCCCGCCAGGTGTCGCTGGATCGTCGGCGGCATGCTGCTGGCGACGCTGTGCACGCAGGGCGGCGGCGGCGACGGCGGCGTCGCGACGCCGCTCGCCTGCCTGACGACACTGCTGGCAGCGCTCGTCGTGCACCTGTGTGCCGTGCGCCTCGGCTCGCTGCTCGGCGTCGCTCTGCTCGGCGCGCACCTGTGTGTGGCCAACCTCTGGCTGCTGCCGCTGCTCGGCGTGCACGCCAACGCCTACGCGCTCGCCTACTTCGTCGCCGACCTGTTCCTCGACTCGCTTGTTGACCTGGTCGTGTTCGGCAGCGACGAGGCGGCGCGCTGGCGGCCGCTGACACGTGGAGCCTCCAAGCATGCGCTTCGCGCCGCCATGCTGGCCGCGCTGCTGACGCAGGTGGCGTACGCTGTGCTCGCGGCTGCCGCCCTGCCGGCGCACAAAGAGTGGTACGTCGTGGAGCCCATGTATGCCGCCGTCGTGGTGCTGCTGTGGGGCCCATTCCGCGTCGCCCTGCTCGTCGCCTGCTGGCAGCTGGTCAACCGGCTGAGCGACTGCGCCGCCGAGTACGAGCGACATTGCAGCATTGGCGGTGGCAGCAACGACGGAGAAGGCCAGTCGGCGTCGGGCAGCTTGGCCGACGTCATGGCGGCCAAGGGCGTGCGCCACTTTGCGCTGGTGTGCACACGCGTGGCGGCTGCTGCGCTCGTCACCGGCGCGCTGCCGCTGCTCGTCGCCTGGACGACGGTCGCCTCGACGCCTCTTGCCGTCGCACTCTTCCTGCTGGTGTTGCCCTACGAATGTGCGGCGTTCAGCGTTCTGCGAGCACTCGGAAAGAAGCTCGGCGGGACGTGCTGTGGCTACGCAGTGATCGGATCGCCCGCGCCGGCCATGTAAGTGACTGCGCATGTCGCCGTGAGCCTCTGCCACGCCCTGCCGTGTTTCGGGTTGGGCTTCGGGCTGGAAGGGCGGGTGGTGGGCTGAGATCCCAGATTCGGGGTGTGCTGCTCGTGTGCGTCTGCTGAGCTGCGGGTCGGCTTCTGATGACTGCCAGACGATAACGTGAGGTAGGAGCCCCTGTGGTGCAGCTCCTTCCTTTCTGCAGCTCCTTCCTTCCTGCAGTTCCTGCCTTCTTGCAGCTCCTGCCTTCTTGCAGTTCCTTCCTTTCTGCAGCTCCTTCCTTTCTGTAGCTCCTTCCTTCCTGCAGCTCCTTCCTTTCTGTAGCTCCTTCCTTTCTGCAGCTCCTTCCTTTCTGCAGTTCCTTCCTTCCTGCAGTTCCTGCCTTCTTGCAGCTCCTGCCTTCTTGCAGCTCATTCCTGCCTGCCGTGCTCCTGAGATCGTCTAGTAGCCTGGTCGGTCTCCCCGTATGCCGAGGCGGCGCCCGCTTGCACTTAGCGAGTGATGCCGTCGAACTGTCGGCGACGATAGCTGAATGCATAGCTTCGATCCTTTCCTGTGCAGCCACCGCCACTTCTTGCCCCTCGTCCCAGTGGCCGGCGGCGCTGCCGTTGCCACAGCTGAAGTCGGCTGCACCTGTGACGTCGTTCGTGTGCAGCTGCAGCCGCAGGGTCGTGTCGGACACGCTGTCCATCACATTGGCAGCTGCGAGACAGTGAGCTCACCTCTGTCCTTTGCACAGCTAGCAGCATTCCGCAAGCCCTAGCTAGCCTGCCTGCCTGCCTCGGACTGCACCTGCATCAGATCGCCTAGTGGCCGCACGAGCCTCACGCACCTTTGCAATCGGCCCAGCACGCGCGCTCCGATTGCTGCCAGCCAGCACCGCGCTTCCTTTGCTCCATCCTGGTGAGCAGGAAGAGCGTGGTCGCTGCGTGGCATCACGCTCAAGCAGCCTGGCGGCAGTTAACGGTGCTGCGCTGTGCAAGTGATTGCGGTAGACTGATGGGCAAGTGCTTGAGCGCTCGGCTGCGGCAGCAGCAGCAGCAGCAACCCGAGATGTGGCCCTGCGGCTCGCCTGCCGTCCGCGAGTCCCGATTGCAGGACGGATGGTAGGAGTGCGCTGACGTCTGGACGCTGCTAGCTGCTGCAAGTGGAAAGCATGCTCGCTTGATGCCGTGCCTCGATGTCTTGGACCCGACAGTCCTGCCCCAACCCCTTCCTAGTTCGAAGCCCCGGGCGAGGCGTGGCCAGTGAGTACTGCTTGCTGAGTCAACGGACGCGGTTCAGATGTCCGCGAGCCAACCGTGCGCGTATGCAGCGCCACCCAGCTTAGCTCGTGGCTTGTTCTGCTGTTGCCATGACAATGTCAGTGTGCTACCGTGCATCGTCGTCGTCGCTAACCGCTGTACCGAATGCGGCCTTGCCTTGACCTGCCTTTGTCGCTGTCGCTCATCCTGGTATTGCAGCTAAGCTGCGTGCTGCATAACGAATGCCCCTTGAGCATTGTGCCACCGTGTCCTTGCGGTTTGTCGTCGTAGCACTGAGACGGGCCTAGTCGCTGTCGTCGGAGGTGATGAACAGTAGGTGTGGTCCACGGGTGGCCGGCCGATGCCGATGCCACTGCCCTTCTCGTGCGCGAGCTGAACATTTTCTGACAGCGAAGTAGCTGCTAATGCCTAGTGCCAGCGCATCTCCCGAGGCGCGCAGCTCTGTGGAGCAGCTTCTTCGCTGCACTTGCTCGGTGTCTCCTCTGCTCTGCCTTGCCCCAGCCTGTGCAGGGCGTGTGCCCTGAGCTGGTTGGCCCGTTGCTCCAATGGCTGTTTGCCTTTGATCAGGATTGGGCCAGCATGGGCATTCAGGACCGTGATGACACACTAGGTAAGGCGTTTGCTTTCACGACCTCGGTCCCGAGGTCGTGGGTTCGATTCCTGCCGTGGGCGATTCTTTATCACCACTGCAAGCGGTGATGATAGCCGTAAAGGCTCTTCTGTCGCTATACAAAAAGAGGCTGTTGAATCAGCTAGAATTTTTTTTAGGACTGAAGGACGGATAGATTTTCTCACTTTCATTAGTCGGGGGAAAAATATGTGTATATATATGTGTGTGTGTGTGTGTGTGTATCTAAGATATATACATATATGTATGTATGTATATATATATATATATATATATATATATATATATATGTTCTCCGTGTTTATAATAATAGGAATAATTACTACTCACTTGCTAAAGCGCCCTCAGAGAACTCAAATCTCTTTCTAGGCACTTTACATTTGCTGCGAAGGAAACACGATCGAATGGTGAGTGGCATCATGCTTGATAGACAACTAGAATAACATGGTTAGGGGTGACATGCATAGGTTCAGCATGCAAGTATGGTTAGTGGCAGCATGCACAGTGTCAACACACATACGCACATAAAGGTCGAATCACGTAGACGCACTAAATGCTGTGCTAAACAGGTGCGTTTTTAGTTTCTTTTTAAATGTGATCAAGTCAGGGGATGTCGTGATGCAAGTTGGGAGAGTTCCAGGCTTTGGGAATGGTCTCCAAAGGATTTGAGGTATTTATGAGGTATAGGTAGACAGTTGGATTCCGAAAAGCTGATGGTAGGGTACTTAGCTTAGTGGAGTAGTAGATCTGATAGGTAGGCTGGAGCCAAAGAATGTCGGGACCTAAAAGTGAGTGACACAACCTTGAAGTCGATGAGTTACTTGGTTGGGAGCCAGTGCAGATCAGCGAGAAGTGGTGTGATGTGGCAACTGCGATGCTCACGACAGACAAGCCTAGCTGCTGAGTTTTGCACTAGTTGTAAGCTCCTGAGTGCACAGGCCGGTAGACCAGCAAGCAGTGAGTTACAGAATAATAATAATAATAATAATAATTCACTTGATAAAGCGCCCTCAGAGAACTTAATCTCTCTCTAGGCGCTTTACATTTGCTGTAAAGTGAAATGCAATTGAATGGTAAGTAAAATCATGCTTGAAAAACGAACAAAATGAATAATATGGTTAGGGGTGACATGCACAGGGTCAGCATGCAAATGTGGTTAGTGGCAGCATGCACAGTGTCAGCACGCATAAGCACATCAAGGACGAATCACAGGGACCCACTAAATGCTGTCCTAAATAGGTGTTTTTAGGTTCCTTTTAAATGTGGTCAGGTCAGGGGATGTTCTGACGCAGGTCGGGAGGGAGTTCCAGGCTTTGGGAGCATATGAACTAAATGCACAGTCTCCAAAGGATTTAAGGTTTGTATGAGGTATTTGTAGACTGTTGGATTCCGAAAAGCAGGTGGCACGATGCTTGGCCTGATGGGGTAGTATATCTGACAGATAGGCTGGAGCCATAGAATGAAGGGACCTAAAAGTGAGCGACAAAACCTTGAAGTCAATCCGTTGCTTGACTGGTAGCCAATGCAGGTCGGCGAGAAGTGGAGTAATGTGGCAACTGCGACGCTCACGACAGACAAGCCTAGCTGCAGAGTTTTGCACCAGCTGCAATCGCCTGATCGCACATGCTGGTAGGCCAGTAAGCAGTGAGTTACAGAAGTCGAGACGGGATGTCATGAATGCATGGACCAACTTGGAGGTGGTATCTTTATCTAAACAAGCCCGAATTTTAGCAATGTTATGAAGCTGAAAATAGGCGGATTTGACTGTGGAGCTGATATGGTCGTCTAACGAGAGGTCGCTTTGGAATTTTGGACAGAAGCCAAGATGACGTGTCAGTGCACGGATCAATTTAAATGTGGCATCCATGTCTGAACAAGCCTGAGTTTTAGTAATGTTGTGTAGCTGAAGGTAGGCAGACTTGATTGTGGAGCTGATGTGGTCGTCTAATAAAAGGGTCACTTTGGAACATGGCACCTAGATTTCGTGCAGATTCAACAGGAGATAAGCTAGCAGAGCCGACTTTGAACGTTTGCCTTTCCATTTTCCGAACCACACTTGGTTTGCCCATGCATTGTAAGTCATTCAATTTAAGAAAGTTTGCTGCCATTCATGTGCAGATGTCATGAATACATGCAGCAAGTGAGTTAAGAGAGTTCGACGTGGTCGAGGGCTGGAATGAATCAAAGCAAAGATACAACTGCGTGTCATCCACATAGAAGTGAAAGGCTGGATTGTGCCTGGCAATCACATTGGCACGAGGAAGAATATAAACCGTGGAAAGAACAGGACCAAGCACGGAGCCCTACGGTACCCCATATTTTAGAGGTTCCTTGGATGATTTTTGTCCATTCACATCAATACTCTGGAGTCTTCCACTGAGATTGGACCTGAACCATTGCGGTGCAGTGCCAGTGATGCCCAGGCGATATGAGAGGTGCTAAAGAAGGACTTGGTGATCGATAGTATCAAAAGCTGCCGAAAAATTAAGGAAATCAAGCAGAGATACTCTACCTGTTTCTGCATTCCTAAGTAGGTCGTTGTGCACCCGAAGCAATGCTGACTGTAGAGTGATTAGCTCTAAAACCAGACTGGAACTTACTAGCAAATTTTGCAGTTTCGCTATATGAATTCAGCTGGTCTGCCACGACTCGTTCCAGTGTCTTTGATTGGAACGGTAGAAGGGAGACGGGACAGAATTTACTCAAGTTCACTTGGTTTAGTGTTGTTTTCTTGAGTAGTGGCCTGATTACAGCCTTTTTGGGAGGTGCTGGGACATGATCATGATCTGAGGCTAATGACATATTAACGATGTTAGTTAAGCATGGCAGCAGCAGATCAATGCAACGTAGGAGCAAAACAGTGGGAATAGGTCCAAAGGACTTGTAGTCTTCTTTGATTGGGATATGAACTTCAAGACGAGATCACTAGTCACCTTCCTAAATGAAGACATTGAGGTGCAGCCAGGAATCGAGGGACATCATTCTAGGGGTGGATGCTGCCATCGCAGGGATGGGCTCCCTGATCTTGTCTAACTTCTGGACAAAGAAGCTAGAGAAGTGATCAGCTAGATCATCACAGGGATCATTAGGTAAGGAGCTAACCTGGGAGCATTTGAGATGGTTGATCGTCGACATCTGCTTTTTTAGATTGCGCATCTGTGATTCAACAATGTTTTTATAGAAGCTAGACTTGGCCTTTGCTAGGATCGATTGGTACGACGCGCAGTAGTCCTCATCTTTTGTATGCTTTCTTATCTCCATCCATCCACGGCTCTCTTGCTATGTGCCCCGGTTTCGGGCTGTCTTTGTGTCTATCTACTTCCACATACCTCAGTGTGTGCATGCATGAGCAAAGCATGTGAAACGTTTTGCCAACACAATCACGTCTATAGGTCTGCCTGCTACCGATGCACTATCGGTCTCTGCGTCCTGCATAGCCACCTCTTGCTTGTGCCAGCTCTCTGCTATTGCGGCTTGGTGTGGCATGATTCGGCGTGGTTAAAGGGGTGCTTGCAGCCTGCTGCTGCCAGCCAATGCCCGGCCGTTGCTGCCACGCTGTGTCGCTGCCTGGGCACAACGAGCTCTGCCGTTCTCCATTCTTTGTTGGCTGCGGTCGCGACGCTTCTTAATCTGCTAGCACTCGCGACCTCCGCTCGTCTTGGATGCCTCGGTGGAGGTGTGCCGCACGCCCTCTCTGCTGCTACTTTGCCTCAGGCAGCGATCGGTGACGTCAGATTGCGCTGCCTCCCTCCCCCCACCGTGCAGGTACAGGCCGGGAGAGAGTGTGACGCTGCTTTCTCCAGCCGAAGCGGAGAAGATGGCCAGCCGTTCGGGCGCCATCCTCGCGCTCGTGCACAAGTTCTTTGCTCACAACCTGATCGACAGCTCATCCGGCTGCGACTGCTCCACCAGCTCGCTGACGGCAGACTATCTGGCTGCCAAGCTGAAGGAGTTCTTCTCGCGCACGTCGCCCGAGGGGCGCTGCTTCGACACGTACGTCCTGTACTACAGTGGCCCCGTGCATCCGTCCGGCGACTGGGCGCTAGCAGGTACCGCAGCCGCTCGCCGCACCTACTCCGCCTACTCTCGCCGCACGCATACATGAAAGGGGCCCAGCAGAGGCCCAGCGCAGCCTCCCGCCCAACCCGGGAGCTGTCACGACCGCCGCCGCCGGTGGCTCTCCTTCCATCCGACGGCTGTTGCCGAGGCATTGGCCGAGGTCGGGTGAGAGCTCGCCGGTTCGTGTGCCGTTTCCTAGGCAACAGCGAGTTCAAGTACGAAGATCTCATGCACCTTTGGCGCGAGAGCGCAGCCTCGAGCGGGACGGGATGCCGCGTCATCGTCGTGCTGGACACGCTTCGCTCGAACGCCTGGCTGCCGCTCGTCAGGAGGACGCGCGATGCATGTGTCGGCCTGCAGACGGCCTCGCTCGGCGCCGGAGACCCGGAGGCGACGCACTCCGGCGGCTCCAGTGTCGGCGACTTCACTCGCGACTGGGTGAACTTCAACTGCAGCGTGGACACAGCAATCTACGGCGATGCGTACGTCTCGCCGATCCACGTGACCTACGCCGTTTCACGCGCGTGGGCGTCGTTCGAGTTTGGCACACCGACGCGCGACGAGATCGGCCGCTACTGGGACGCCAGCTTTCCGAAGGTCATGCAGCCCCTGAAGCTTGCCGTGAACTTTCCCAGCCTCGGCCGCTTGGCGTGCTGCTGCAGCGCGGCCCGGAGCTGGCTGCTCCGCTGCAAGATGTCCTTGTTCCAGCCGGCCCGGCTGGACACCGGGCACGGCTTCAAGCTGGTTCAGTTTGCCAAGACACGTTAGGACGTTGTGACGACGCAATTTTCGACGACTCGCCAGCGCACGCCGGCCAACGCTGCTGATGCAGCTTCGTCTTCTTCCCCGAAAACACACAGCTCGAAGGCGTCGCGTCGAGCTGTCGCATCGAGGAGGATTGCATCGGTGTGAAGCCGCGCCCCGTCCCTCTCACTCTCTGCTCCTCCCCACTATACTATCGAGAGGAAAGTGGAGAGGCTCGAAGAGCCTCCGCCACAACGTGCTCTGCTCTGCGCACAGCAGCAGCAGCAGCAGCGTTAGCTTGCGCACAGACCGAGCGCTGCTGGCGCTGAGTCGATCGATGGCTGGGTGCAACTCGGCGGAGCCTTTGGCTAGCCGGTAGGAGGGCGGCAAGCGGGCGCGGAGTGTGTTGCTGTGCTCTCCTTCTGCTGCAATGGATGACTCCTGTCGTGCGCCGTTTCTGTGCTGCTGCCAAGGCCGTCTAGCTGGGAGCGCCCGAAAGTGAGGCCGCAGCCTCGAACAGCAGACATTCATCTAGTGATGGCTGCGCCAGAAAGCCTTCAAACGTCAGGTATGTGCTTGTAGCCGGCGAGTGAGTGAGTCGAAGTTTTGAGTTCCCCCCTGCTGGGGGAGGGGAGGGGGTGGTGGTAGTAGTAGAATGGCCTATGCTTCAGGCAACCATGTATCGGCTGCAAAAGGAAAACCCGCCCGGGCGGTAAACTAGGAATTTCTGTAAAGCTAGATCTTGAATAGGGGAAACAGGAAGTATTAAATTGTGAGACGGCAGGCAGCCCATTTTCGTGACCTCACACAGCTGAGCTAGTGAAGAGCAGACCAATAGCAGCCTCTTTGCTGCACCGAATTTACTTGAAGCAATCCTGTACATCTAGTCTCCTTATTTTGGTTACATGTTTCCGACAAGCAAATGATCACAATTTACGACCGGTGTTCACAGTTTTGCTTACTCACAGCATAGCTAATTCACAGCATTTATAAACGCATTTTTGTGGAAACGTTAGTAGAGAACACGTAATTAAATGAGGCCTCTTGCAGTAAATGTAAAGGGCCTAGAAAGAGATTGAGTTCTCTAAGGGCACTATATCAAATCTATTATTATTATTATCATTATCATTGCTGTAGTACATCGAAGACGTTGCTCACTTTTTAGCGTCTTTGCCGAGCCGAGCGAGAGACCAACCAGGAGAAAAATTGGTGCTGATCGTTATGAGAGCTTGACGTCTAGCTACGGTTAATGTCCGTTTGTCAAGCCTGTTAGCTGTGTTGTAGAGATGGTTCTTAACAGAAAGTATTCTGGCGAGTATTTAGCCAAAAGTCACTTGAAAGGCATTCGCCCACTCACGCACCGAGCAGCTGCTGAAGTTGTACAGCTCGGCAGCCGTCTTTAGCTCCCCATCAAAATGTAGCCTTCCTAGAAAAAGGCAAGCCAGTGGAAACAATACCTAAATCTGCTTGCTGCACCGAAGGACTACTCTGAGTGTAGATGTAGACATCTCGTTAAACCGTAAACGACTTTCAGGAACTCTCGGACTAAGCAGTATTCGGCAACGTTACATTTCCAACAGGCGTGCAGACGTTGATGTTAACAGGAAATGTCGTCTGGGACCCGCCTGAACGCCGTGCTCCGACTGGCTAGCCGCTTGGCTCACGCCTAGCAGCTGGAAAGCTGCGCTCTGATTCGCCAGCTCGCGTCCAGCACTGGGATGCTTCGCTCCGATCGGCTGGGGCGGGAAGTAGATGGGAAGCAATCGCTACTGGTCTCTTTAGCCAATCTTAAAGCGAAATCGCTATACCTCATTTCTGGTGAGTTTGGTATTCGAGACGAAGGCGAACCCGCCTTCGAACCATTTTATACACATCTAAGAAAACTTGCTAACTCCTGTTGGGAACGCGACGCCGGATGCCTGAGGCGGGATGCCTGGAAAGCGTATGTGACCCATCTATACTAATAGTGTAAACATTCTGGGGAAACACCAAGAAGCTGGGTTTTTATTGTGTGGTGTCCGAAAGGGCTCTTAAGCTCTGAAAAAAGCACTTTTGTATCAAAGGTCTAGAGACCTCGAGAATGCGCCTATCTATCGGCTAGCCTCTGTAGACATTTCTAAAAGAAATAGCCTCAGTAAACCCACTGAAATAGGATCGTCTCTTTAAAATCACTGAAAAGCGACTCGTAAGGTGCTGTCCGAACGCCCCTCGTGCGACGTCTTAGCACCACTTAAAATAATGGTCAGTGGTTGACCTGCTTAGGCGAATCAGCTTGAGGCTTCACTTCGAAGAAGCACAGTCCAAATAGAAGCCCGCCATCTTAGCGGCCGGCGATCGTAGCAAACCATGGAAACACTAGTGAGAAGCCGAATAACTAGTAGCCGACACGCTCCACAATGGTCTGCGAAGTGATATTAGTTTAGTGGGAAGTTTTAGATGGGACCTCAGATAGAGAAAGAGAATGAGAAAGAAAAAGAGAACGAGAGGTTAGACAGAGACAGAAAGACAGGCCGGCTGACGGAGACTGGGAGCGATCCCAAAATACCGAGCGACAGCGTCTGAGTAAGGATGTGTGCAGCTTATCGGAGCGGAGAAGCTGGATAAGAAATAAGTGAGGGTCGAGTACTGGAGAGAAAACCACATGGCGGGAACTGTACTACGACACAGAGAGAGGATGCGGCTACCCGCTGTGATTCCATAAGTTTAGTAGAATTTGGACTGCGAAGCCGTGCTAGCTGCACATGTGCCCTGGTGCCTAGGTAGGCGCCATTTAAATCCGACGACGGTCAGGACGCATCATTGCAGCCACAGGCCGCCTCGAAAGCGCCGCCGACATATGTAATGTAATATAATGTATCTCCGTCTGTAACTCCAAAAAGACTATGTGGGCGTTACGCAGGAGAGTTTTGTATAGCCCAGTCACAGCCTAAGCAGCTTTCGGTACGCATTCGGTAGCCAACAGACTTCGTCTCACGCAACAAAGAGAAAGTGGGAAGCATAGCAGAGTCAGGAGAGCAGTTGAGGTAGTGAGTAGCATAGAAGTAGCAGCTCAGGACCGCTGAAAAGGATGAGCCATAGTTGGCAGTAGGAGAGTAGATGTCGTTGCATAAGAATTGTGGAAGCAAGTTCCACAGTCTATGACCTGCACAGCTAAAGCTTCTGTCGCCAACGCTCAGCAGTCACGCTGTACCTACAGGGCTAGCCAGCACTGTTACCAGAGCCTCGCGAAGCAGACGTTAGTCATCCTTGATTGCCTTCGGCATGTAAGAGTACACATAGAAGGCGCTTCCTTCCAAGAAGAGAGGCAGATAATTGTGCCTGATTGTCGGATTGACACCGCACAGCTCGAGCCTCCGATCCGAGTCAAGCAGCCAAGTTGCGAAGTCCTTACCGACTTGAAAATGCTCAAGCAACATTGCTGTAGGTCACCGCCGCCGCCGGAAATAGCTTGTAGTCTGAATTATCGTCGCGAACTATGCAGAACGCTACCCGACGAGCAACACCACCAGTTTATTCTCCCTACACACGGAGCAGGGCGAAGCACGACTCTCCTCGCCCCTCTCGCCCACCGGAGTCCCCGACTCCCTTGTCAAAACAACCACTAATTGCACGTCCCGGCTGCTTACCACATCGAGTGTCACAGCCCACTCGTACAGCGATCAGGGGCAGTGTCATCAATTAATAAAACCACACAACCGGCAGCCATTCTTGCTCTTTTAGTAAAGGAGACACGTTGTCAAAAGTCTAGGACTTGAAAACTAGCTTTGCAGCCATATCCATAGCCATGTGTAGTGACCCAGTTGCTTTTTTGGGAGTCCTGCCAAAAGGGAAGTACAATAATCAAGCCGAGACCGAACCAGGGAACTAGTTAAAATTTCCATCGGTTGCACGTTTCGGTGACTGCACTTTATAACTGTCGCACCATGACTGCCGTTTCTCACCTCTGCACTGGCTCCGCGCACTCACCCGACTCTGTCGTTTGGCTGCACCACCGACGAACTTCAAATTTTCAGGAAACCGTGCCTTCAGTTACTACGATCACAACGCCTGGAACTCAGCACTGACTGACATCTCGCCATCTCCTGCTTTGTCAACATTCAAAGTGAAGCTGAGACCAACATGCGCCTCACAGCCTTCACTATGTTCGGACGAATTGTTCTTCGTGTTCACCCCCCAGAGCTTGAAATCGTGAATGCTATGAAAAACAACTGACGCGAATCCTTTTTCGCTCATATAAAGAGGCTAGAATTAGATTTAGATCTCGTAGTGTTATATAAATGCTTTTTATTACTTGTATCATGATTAGTAATGTATGTCGCAGCTATTCCGTAACTCTCGTGCTGCATTGAACGCATTTATTCTACCTTTTAGGTAACTTTAAACCGCCGGTAGGAGGCTGCAGAAGAATAGTTAGCTGAGAATACCAAGCAGCCGGTCAACCGCATAAGGAAGCCATCGATTGGATGGCTGAGTTACACTGGTTTACTGTTGTTCTCGTGTCTTAGCGTGTACCCGCTGGTTTGAACCAGTGGTCAAGGTGCTCGCCTTCACTGACCGAGGTCAAGGTGAATGTGTTTGATCACAGGTCAAGATGAATGTATTTGATCACCGAGATCGTGGGCACGAGCCCTGTGGCATATGTGAAGCACCTAAATAGAGATTAAGTTCTCTTAGGGCGCTATACAAACCGAACTATATATTTTTTTATTTTTAAATTATTTATTTTTATAATTTTTAGTTTTTTGGTTAGAAGCAATGCTCGGCCAGAAAGCTAGCGGCTAACTCTTTCTCGATCTCTTTCTGTCCGATTATCTATCTGCCCCTGTCTGGCTCTCCTTCTCATACTCCCTATTTTTTCTCTTAAGTTTGTGCTGGCAGTCGGCGCACAGATCAAGACGGCTCAGGCAGATGCTGTTTATTAAGGAAACCGGGAGCCGGGCCGCACGGCCAGCACGCTGGCCTGGAAGCAGCTGCTGCAAGTTGGTCCGCTGTTCTCTCCTCAGCGGCTTCCGCCTGAGTAGTCCGCTGTCGCTGTATAGCAGGCCCAACACTTTCTCACTTTTCTGGCTTTGAAGGAACCTCTACTCTTCTTGTTAAAAGATGGTGCGGCGTCGCAATGCAACTACTGGCACCCCGATGTGAGCTCCGTGCCATTGACGCTCAGCCGCCACGTGAACGAATCGCTAAGGATTACTAGCAGAACCGATCCGGTCGGCTGCGTAGCCGCACCGGGAGACGTGGTTGTAGTTGAAATGTACGCGACGATACACAAAGTACCGTGTTGCTTTGGCAGGCGCATATTATCTTTTAGAGAACGGCTAGCAGCCGCACCCGCTCGGCCCGGCGTCGCTGCAGCCGTTCCCTGACCGGCTGTCACTTTCTTCTGGTACGCTCGCCGCGGCCTCCCTTCCTAGAACAGCCGAGCCCTTTCCGAGAAGAGCACGGCCCATCGAAGGGTGGCTAAGCCACATCAAAGGCGGGCCAGAGTGCAGCCGCGAGTATCGGCCCATAATTCGATCGGTTCTAGGATTTACCGCAATCCACTCTTATAAGGCTAACGTGGACCAGACATTAGCGTTGCCGAGCTCACATTTTGGGCTGATATTGTAGTAGAGTTCGATTTTATCTATCCGCCAAATTTCATGTCGCTGTGCGCACGAGCATATATGCAAATGAGCTTCAACGCCGAATGCCTGTACCACAATCCATTTTAGTTCCCTTCAAATCCACCACAAATCAACTGCCCACAGTTACAAAAAGTTTGGAATATTAAACTATGCTACATGTACAATGTACCCAGAAAATTTTGAGAGAATTTCGCTAACGCGTTTTCGCGAAGTCCACTGAAATAACACGGCAGTGGCCCGGGCCAATACCGAAATCCACTGCATTCCACAATGCAACAGAAGAAATTCTACTCGAAAAGGACAGCACACTCTGCGATAAGTGCACTTAACAAATTTCTCTTGCCTTGACACGGCCGTTCTCGTGCAATGCCCTGCAATCGATTGCAGTAGCCCAGGCTAATACCGAAATCCACCAAATCCACCGCGACAAAAAATTAAAATAGATTTCGCCGAGCTCCAGTTTTTTTCGCATATTGCAAGTGCACCGTGTTGTCTGCACTCACATAAAATAAAAAATGGTGCATCTTTGCATTGTGGCGATGCGCAGCAATCGAAATGACTGATGATCGAATGAAGAAATGATCTGAAATGACCCGGAAAACTACCACAAACCACTCTATGCCACTGCAAATCATCCTCAAATCGCCATCACGAAGCTCTAATTGACATTACATATAAGACTAACCTCAGCTCAAAGTGCACCCACAAAATGAGTTGAGTATGTACACTAATGACGGATGGGTTTCCGTATTTTCCCAGGCCGTTGCCGTCGATTGCCATGCACTGCCCTCAAATGTACGTTCGCAATCGGTTGAAAGGATGCGGTTGCACTTTTGATACAGCACACTGTAATACGCAAGAAAAATTGGACCTTCTCCCACCAGCTTTGTTTGTAATTGTAACAGACGATCATAGATTTCTGTATTGTCTGGGCCGTCGATTGCTATTCATTTCCCAAGATTGAACGCGATAAATGACAGTATGTGCGCTCGAAGTGGGCGTTATGTGTTAGGATAATTCAAATAGCCGACTTCCAGCAAATTTGAAATGGATTGCAGTAGAGGCCGGGCCATTGCCGTGCATTGCCGTCGAATAAACTCGCACCTTGGGTGAAGATTATGCGTACGAACAGGTACATGTTACGTGGAATGAGAGTTGCAGTTTTGTGCAGCCAAACGTCAATTTTCCACGGATTGCGCTATCGGCCCTGACCGTTGCTATGAATTGCAGTGCATTGCTGACAGTTAACGACCAAAGCGTCTTCAGAATGCTACGGTTTCACTTTGGACGCAGCGGAATATTATATGTAATGACAATTGGGGCTTCACGCTGCTAATTTGCCGAGAATTGGGGTATTGACCCGGGCCACTGCTGTCGATTAACGTTGATTGCTCGTGATTGTACGTTCGCGATCGGTTGAAAGGATGTGATTGCACTTTAAACACGGTGCGCTGTGACAGGTAAGATAAGTAAATTTGATCTTGGCCCAGTCACTTTCAGGTGGTTTGCGATGGATCATAATGGATTGCCGTATTTTCCCGGGTCATTACCGTCGAATGCCATGTGTTGCCCATGATTGAACAATCAGAGTGGGTTGAAAGTATGTGCCCGCAAAGTGAGATGTTACGTGGAATGAGAATTGGAGCTTGGTGCCGCTAATTTCTCTTTGATTTGCCACGGATTTCGATATTGGTCCCTGCCATTGCTTTCGGTTGTCGTGCATTGTTGACCATTAACGTGCAAAATAGTTTGAAAGTCCTACGATTTCACGTTTAGCTCAAAGAAATGTGAAAAACGATGACGATTGGCACTACGTGCAGCCAATTTGTGGTCGGCTTGTCACGGATTATAGTGGATTGCTGCTTCGAGGCAAGCCGTTGCCGTAGATTACCATGCATTTCCCGAGATTGTGCGAGCGAAACTGCTTACTATGATTTGGTTGACTTTCATCAGTGTGCTTCGTAACGTGCATTCAAAATTGAAGCATTGCGAAACCGATTTCAGGGCATTTTGCGTCAGATTGTTGTAGATTGCAGTATTGGCCCGAGCCATTGGAGTCGATTGCAGTGCATTGCTGCAAAATTGTTGAGGCAATTGTAGAGGAAGTTTGCGGTTACACAATAACCGAAAGTTAGAGCAACTTGTAGTCACTATTAAAGCTTAAAGTGTACGCATTCTGGTGGTTTTTCGGCGGGTTTCGGCTGATGGACTTACTGGCCGAGGCAATTACAGTCGATTGCAGTGCATTGCTGCAGAATAGTCGTGGCAATTACAGTGAAGTTATGCGAGTACACAATATCTGAAGAGTAGAGCAGCGTGCAATCATAATTTGAGCTTCTAGTGTACGCGTTCTGGTCGCTGTGTGGCGGATTGCAGTGGATTTCGGCTGATTGAGGTGCATTGTGTTGTAGGACCAAGCTGTTGCAACCGATTGCAGTGCATTGCATGAGAACGCTTGTGACAACGGAGCGAAGCTTTGTGGGTGCACTTTGAGCTGAGGTTAGTCTTATATGTAATGTCAATTAGAGCTTCGTGATGGCGATTTGAGGATGATTTGCAGTGGCATAGAGTGGTTTGTGGTAGTTTTCCGGGTCATTTCAGATCATTTCTTCATTCGATCATCAGTCATTTCGATTGCTGCGCATCGCCACAATGCAAAGATGCACCATTTTTTATTTTATGTGAGTGCAGACAACACGGTGCACTTGCAATATGCGAAAAAAACTGGAGCTCGGCGAAATCTATTTTAATTTTTTGTCGCGGTGGATTTGGTGGATTTCGGTATTAGCCTGGGCTACTGCAATCGATTGCAGGGCATTGCACGAGAACGGCCGTGTCAAGGCAAGAGAAATTTGTTAAGTGCACTTATCGCAGAGTGTGCTGTCCTTTTCGAGTAGAATTTCTTCTGTTGCATTGTGGAATGCAGTGGATTTCGGTATTGGCCCGGGCCACTGCCGTGTTATTTCAGTGGACTTCGCGAAAACGCGTTAGCGAAATTCTCTCAAAATTTTCTGGGTACATTGTACATGTAGCATAGTTTAATATTCCAAACTTTTTGTAACTGTGGGCAGTTGATTTGTGGTGGATTTGAAGGGAACTAAAATGGATTGTGGTACAGGCATTCGGCGTTGAAGCTCATTTGCATATATGCTCGTGCGCACAGCGACATGAAATTTGGCGGATAGATAAAATCGAACTCTACTACAATATCAGCCCAAAATGTGAGCTCGGCAACGCTAATGTCTGGTCCACGTTAGCCTTATAAGAGTGGATTGCGGTAATTCATCGAACCCTGATTAGACCGCAGTGTCGGCAAAAGTGTTATGTAACTGCCGCGCCAGCTAAACCAGCCGAAGTATGGCTGCTAGTTATTATTCGCGATTATGAGATTATAAGATAGTTTATCGCCGAGGTCGTATAAAAAGCCAACGCCCTGATATATAGGGCAGTCAGGATTCGATGTATTGGCAAGGAGGTGATTGAAGCTCTAGGCCACCTACAGTTGGTGTAACTTGTGGGCGCTTTTGAATGTCAGTAACCGTATGCTACTCTTAAATAGACTTGTCTAGTTTGATATGCAAAGGTCATGACCGTCACTTCGTCGCTCCCAATGCACTGCGTTTCTTTCACTGTCGGCATCCCACCTGCGTCCATCACTGCAGCACCTACAACTAACTAGCCGTGCAACAAGTTTCAGGCGTCACCGGTATTCGTCGCACGTCGGCTGAGACTAGCACCGTTACGAGCGAAGTGTTTGCAGCCTAATTCTGGAGCGTAAAAGTGCACGTGGAGGCCGCACGCTACCTTGGTAACGGCTAGATACTGTATATAGTACCCCGTGCAATGCCAGCGAAACATCGCAAGCTGAAACCCGGCAGGCGGCTATGGAGCTAAATACCGTAAAAAGTACATGACAATGCCATTACACCATCGAAAGCCGAAAACCGGCAGTTCTTAAATACCCATCACAGCTTTATAAACGGCCAGCTTTCGCCGATTCATACGACATTACGCTGCAATTGCAGTAAGCCGCCGCCATTATTTAGATCCAGTTCGCGAGCCGGAACTTTGGAAGCCGGCAGTTCTCTTCTTTGATTGCCGTCCGAAACCGAGTCCCACATGAGCTGCGAAAGTGCTATACGAATAGCAAGTAATAGATAATAATAATCGTTAAAAGTAATAAGTGGTGTATACGTTTCTAGGGTAATTTACGGTCGCCCTTAACACGATGGCATGCTAAGGTAAGGATCGCGTCAGCCTTAAGGACAAACCTCCGACCCCTTCGGCCGGCGTGGGTGAACTTTCGCAAGTGATACACCTTTAAAGACAGAGAGCGTCTGCATTCCTGCAGCTTGCTCGCTAGAGCTGCCGACTTGAAATGACCGGTCGCAGGCGCCGTGTCTCTCCTGGCAAGCGGCCACTTTGCAGCGGATGCTGACCATTGCTGCTTCCGCGATCCTTACTCGAAAGCCCGCACGGCGCTGTGCATCGATCGCTCCCAAAAATGAGCCGAGTTCCCTCTCACCCGCGGCCGCCGCCACCGCCGCGACGCATCGCCGGAAAAGTGATGGGAGGCCGCTGCCGTCCGCGAGCGCCCGCTCGAGAAGCAGAGCTTCGAGGGATACACATTTTTAGTACGGTCGGTGAAAGCAGGCCGGTCGGCAACAAAAGGAGCCGCCATTTTCGTTTGCATAAAGCAAAAGGATTGCGGGTGAACGAGCCGAACGAAGTAAACTGACGGACAGACGCCGCTCGAAGGCGCTCTCGTCGTTAGCCAGCGACGCCGACGGCCAGCCAGCCGCAGCGCCGGCTCTCGCTCCCGGCGCGCCTACGCTTTGCACGCCGTGCCGTCCGAACTCCAGACCGCCCGTCGAATCGCCGCGGGAAGCCGCTGCGCGTTCGACATTCCATCGCTAGTCGCGAAGCAGCACCATTCAACAGGAATTCGTCGTCGGCGGCGCCGCCGCCGCCGCCGCTGGCTGATTATCCCAGACTATATGGCGATGCTCTCGCGCTTTGCGAGCTCGCGAGCGGCCGCCGCAGTGCGCATGGCTGGCGCAGCCGCCGCCGCCGCGGCTGGCGAAGCGTAGTCATATTCGGCGTCTCCTCCTCGATCGTCACCAGCGTCGGTGCGATAGTCGTCGTAATCCCTACCGCGGTAGCCGCCGAAATCTGCCGCTCGAGGCTGCATCTCGTACTGATCGACCACCGGGCCGGAGCGGCCGCCGCCGCCGCCGCTTCGCCGATCGAGACGCGAACGTTGGAGCGAGCTGGACTTGTGCGGCTGATGCTGCGAAGCGGCCGGCGTCGACCCGCGATGCAGCGGCTGCGCCGAGGGCGAGACCAGCCGCCTGTCGCCGTCGTCTGGTACACTGAGCAGCGGTCGACCCGCGGGCCGCTCGCCCTGCGACGGTCGGTGATCGGCCGGCGCTCTACCTTCGTCGGCGCTGCCCTCTCGCTGACCTCGACGGCGATGCTCGTTCTCGGCGGCGGCTGCTGCATCGTCGTCGTAGCGGTCGTCATCGTCATAGTAGTCGCCACTACCGCGGTGCGCGGCCGCCGCTTCAGGACTTCGCGATCGCGGAGCCTGGTGTCGTGTGAAATTCTCTCGCCGGTCCGAGGCGGCGGAGGCGCCTCTCAGCGGTGGACACGTGTTCTGCCTCGACAGGGAGTCGTGCGGTGGCGGGTGCTGGTGGACGATGAGCGAGCCGCCCCCGCCACTCGCAGCGTGCGACGGCAAGGGCGAGCGGGGCGGCAAGTAAGGTGAGGCGCCGGCGGCCGCGGACGACGTCGCCGTCGCGGAGACGGTCGTCGAGGCAATGATGGGCGGATGCGTAGCTCGCCAATAGGCCTCGAGGTACTCGGACAGGTGCTCGCATGCGTCCTCCAGCTGGTTCTCGTCGAGCACGATGTCGAACATATCCTGCCACGAGCCAAGCGGAAGTGAACACCTTGCCGCCGGCAGGTGTCGCCGCAAAATAGTGCAGCAATACTTTTCCAACAGTGCACGGGCAGGCAAAATGATGCTTCAGTGTGTGTAATTAAGCTGCATTTACTAGCGATTTGTATGACTCTCTCTCTCTCTCTCTCTCTCTCTCTCTCAAACAGACAAAACTTGTTGACCTAGCCACGTTATCGAGACAAGATCAAGCTGGTGAGCTGTGATGACACACTAGGTAAGGCGGTTGCTTTTCACGACCTCGGTCCGAGGTCGTGGGTTCGATTCCTGCGGTGGGGATTCTGTATCGTTGCTGAAAATGGTGGTGATAGACGTAAAGGTTCTTCTGTCACTGTACAAAAAGAGGCTGTTCAATCAGCCAGTATTTACTGTTACTATGTCCCAGCCTCGTGCTAATCTGTTACCTTAGCAAACATCCTCGGAGAGTTTGGAGGCATAATTTACATACGCTGTAAAGGAGGCTCGTCAATATGGTTAGTGAGGGCATGCAATGTGTCGGCCTACACAAGGACACTTTTTACAGGGACAATTTTCGAGGACCCAGCAAGTTCTTCGAGGAAAAGGTACGTTTGTAGATTATTTTTAAATGTAAAGTCAGGGGATGTCGTGAATATCATTCGGTAATGAATTCCAGGCTTTGTCAGCATATGAACTAAAGACGCGGTCTCCTAAGGATTTGAGGCTCGGACAAGGCACAGCTGAACGACTTGAGTCATAAGGGAACACGGTACGATGCCTGGCCTGATTGAGAAGTAGTCTGGATAGGGAATGAAGAGATCTCAAAGCGAGTGGCATAACCTTGAAGTCGATACATTGCTCGATTGCAAAGAGTCCTTCCAGCAGCAAGCTGCCAATGGTATCTATAATCGGTCACCCTTAGGATACCAAGTCATGATTGCATTTAAGATTTTCCGATTTTCTTACAGTGTTTGGATTCTATGATCCAGAAATAATGTGTTGCTTGTACTGGGTGGTTTTAATATTGACACCTATGACTGACTGACACATTGCATGCCAAATTTTGAACATTAGCGGATCCATTTTTTCTCGTGGCTCATGTGCAAGGCCCCACCGACAACTAATGTCAATCATCGAATTAATATTCTCTCACAGTTGTATTCTGTCAACTTCCATCATTACCACCTAATGTACATCCGACCATATGCTGATTTCATACAGTCTGCAGTTTTGAGTAGTGCTATATGGTATTAAAAATCCTAAGATCCTTGGTAGGGCGTTATGGTTGCCACAAGAACACCGTCGTGGCCCATTCTGCTCAACCCTTCCTTCGACCAGCCCTCACGGGTGAAGTGCTAGTGCACGACGGACAAGCCGATGTTCCTGATTCGTTTGCTTCTCTGACTAAGCACGCTGTGTATGCCCTCATCCAGATAGCTTGTTGCAGACGATAAACTGTTTGGAATTCTACTAAGGACAAGCTTGAAAAAGTGTACCCTTAAGATCGGGGCAGGCTGTTCATCAACTGGTGTCGTACGGGGTCTATTTTTGTAAGTCGTATCGAACCGGTGACAGTCAATCATTTTCTTTCGGCGATATGGCGCATCGTATGTGAAAGAAACTTCCGTAATTTGTACAGCGCCCTAATCGAGCCTAATTTTTATCCATGTACTTTAAATATGCCACCAGGTTTGTATCCACGACCCTAGCTGTTGAAGGCGGCGATAACCTTACCCCTGAGTTAAAGGGGGGCAGCTTAATTGTTAGCAAGGTAGATGAAGTCAGAGACCCAATCCCCAAGATAGCACCCCCACTGGACTCGGTACCATTTGTTCCTTGCTTTACCTCAATATCCACATTCAGGACTGCTACTAATGACCTAATCTCGAAGTTTGTCCCCCAGCCTAAGAAGACTATTACAGCTTGACACAACAGCACAGCCCTCTAGACCCAAACCTGTTCCGATTCTGATTTTCATTGATGTGCTGCTATAATACACGAGTAAAGTAATAAACATGTTCTTAATCTGAAGTTTTGTCCCCAAGTCCTTCAAAAAGGCTATTTAAAGTCACAATTAAGAAATCAACACCAGAGCAGAGAACTCCAGAAACATCTGCACAGCCTGGCAATTGCCGTTCCTATTTAAAGGTACTGAAACAAGCAGTGAAAGACCAGCTAAAGTTTCATTTAATCAAAACCAGCAAGTTCCAGTGAGGGTTTAAAAGTCACCTCTCTGTAAAGACAACCGGGTCTCAGTACAGAGGTCAGGAGATTAAACTTCACAGCCAAGTCGTGGGGCCAAGTCGTACTGTGGGCAATGCTGTGCACTGGTTTGGCCCCACGTTACTCTGCCAGTCTCAACGACCGAGGTCGTGGGCTCGAGCCCTGCGGCACATGTAAAGCACGTGGATGGAGATTAGGTTCTCTTAAGGTGATATGCAAATTAATTGTATTTAGTTTTTACGTTGCTTGTTGCTGGCGGTGGTGACAGCCATTAAAGCTCTTCTACTGCTTTATTATGAAGCTGTTAAATCGGCCAACGTTTGCGTTACTTATTTAGAGTAAGCACTGTTGGGAGTGTATATCGATCTTGGCAAGAGTGCTGCCTTAGGCAGAGCCTCTTTACTAGTTCTGCTGAATCACTCGGCAGCATTTGACACGATTGAGCATTCAGTGAGTCCCTGCGATTCGTCCTTTATGTGCTTATTCATGCTGACACCTTGCATGCTGCCACTAACCACACTTGCATGCTGACCCTGTGCATGTCACCCCTAACCATGTTATTTATGAAGTTTATCAAGCATGATACCCCTCACCATTCAATCGAGTTTCCCTTTGCAGCAAATGTAAAGCGCCTAGAAAGAGATTGAGTTCTCTGAGGGCGCTTTATAAAGTGCATTATTATTATTAGTATTGATCGAAAAACTCTTCTAGGTAATGCGTCATCTCGCCAGGCCATCACTGGCATTGCTCTGCAATGTTTTAGTTCCTGTTTCAGTGGGAGATTTTAGAGCACCGATGTCAGATGGAAGAAGTCATTCAAGGGTATCTGTGCTCGGTCCAATTTGTTTCACAAATTTTACCCTCCCTCTGCCGATGTAATCACCAAGGGATGTCATCTCTATGCAGACGACACACAGCTGTACCTATGTTTTGATTCCTCCCAGCCTTCCAGAACGTCGACCTTTCTTAACTATCTTGCAGCATGTATTGCTGAAATTTGCACTTGGATGACTTCAAACTTTCTCAAATTGGAGAACGATAGAACAACTTACTGCTTATGGGAAAACCTAGTTTCACTCAGAAATTAGCTAGTTAATCCTCACAATGGGCTCGGCTAGCAAATATCTTGTAGAATTTGCATGCACCCAGGGTGTTCTGTTCCAGAGTAACCCTTCACTAGATGACCACGTAGGCTCCACAGTCAAAATCCGGTCGTCTCGAAGCTACTTAAGATTGCGAAAAATCGGGCCTTCGCAGACAGGAATACCACATCGAAGCTGGTCCGTTCATCCGACTTCCCTTCTCGACATGCGTAACTCACCACTTGCAGGTCTTCCTGCTCGTGTAATAAGAAGCTAACAGCTGGTGCATAACATAGCAGCTAGGCTTGGCTGTCATGAACTTCGTCACTGTCACATTATAGGACTTCTCACCTTTGACCTGCACTGGCTCCCTATCGGCAGCGTATCGACTTCAAGGCTATGCCACTCACTTTTAGGTCCCTGCCTGCCCGCATGCATCCATGCTCTTGTTCCGGCATAGCTAGCCGAACTAGATCCTAATGAGAATTTGCATCCCACCACCAGCTCTTCTGACTCAAGTAATTTAGCTGGCCTCAAGCCAACCTCAAATCTTTTCAAGAGCATGCCTTCAGTTGGTATGCTCCTAAAGCCTGGGAACTCACTCCCGACAGACGTCACGACATCCTCTGACTTGATATTTAAAAAGAAGCTAAATCTGTTCCTCACAGCTTTTTTTGGGTCCATGAGAATTGTCTACTGCGTACGCATGCCTGCTGAAATCTTCTTGCACGTTAATAGTAAGCAATGATGACGTAGTAAGCAATGATGACGCAGTAAGCAATGATGACGCAGTAAGAAATGATGGCGTAGTAAGCAATGATGACGAGCTTCTTTTCCTTTCCAGCATATGTAAAGTGCTCGAAAGGAGAGTTAGTTCTCTTTGGCGCTATAAAAATATATCCAACTAATACTATTACTATATTTATTATTTTTTACTGCCAGACAGCTGAAGCTGCTTCGCGACATGTAGAGGTGGTTTTTTCAACTACACGTCAGTGTTGCTGTGACTTTTAGTCTAAGCATGCACTATTGGCTAGTCCCATGCAGACCTTCAAGATCGGCTGGGCGACTTATCTCCCCAGAGCTGCTCGCTGCGAGCAGTTTGGCTAGGTCGGAGGAGGTGAGCCAACAAACACGATTACTGCTTCCGGATGCAAAAATTGTAAAATTATTTAAAGTGCTTACGTAACAGGCTCGGCCAGAGAACAAAATTGGGTTGGAAAACAAAAAATGGATCACATTAGCAGCTCGTTGGTTGTGACCACTATGGCGCTTTCCATGGTTCATTTTGCGTCTAAGAAGCTGTACTATATTTGCACAGCATAGAGGTGCTGGCTAGGACGACCGTCGTCCGGAAGCGGAAGCGGAAGCTTAGCGAATCTAATCGAAAACGACAATCGATAAAAGTCTCCTGTCTATTCCTTAACTACTAGAGAGCGGATTTTACCACTACAATCACGCCGAGACACTGGTTAGTGGCTCTTTGCTTAGCTTAGCTTATTAATAATACATTTTTCCCAGCGCCCTCAGAGAGCTTAATCTCTTTCTCAATCGATTATTCAAACGCCGTAAACTCTCGAAGCCAGGGCACGTGCACTTTGACGTCGGCTCTTCGACTAATCAATTAGAAATTCTGGCAGGTTCGATTAAGCGTCAGCGAAGCTGGGAGCCTCTGAATACCGAGAGACTGCAGAGAGACTGCAACGAGCGTTGTGCCCAAACAGACGTTCGCGAGACCCGGCTATCGAGAAGTGGAGGCCTGCTTCATGAAGCCTCGCTCTGAAAGGATAGCGCGGCTGAGGAGCACACGTGAAGCAAGCCAGCACGTGCTTCACGTGTGCTCCTCAGCCATCTATTCTACATCTGTCCTTTATCACTTTATCCTTTATCCTACATCTGTCCTTTATCACTTTATCCTTTATCCTATATCTGTCCTTTATCACTTTATCCTTTATCCTACATCTGTCCTTTATCACTTTAGGCGACAGAAAAGTGGGAAGTCGGGTGTCGTAGTGCAAAGAGCGGAGGCTGCTGGAATACCATGGTCTACTTATATGGGTCACTCCTTGAAAAAACTATAAAGTTCATAGTCTTGTGAAGTACCAGAATTTCAATACTCAATTAAAACTATGTAATGAAATGTATCTTCGTCTGCAACTCAACAAAGCCACAAAGACTATGCGGGTGTTATGCAGGAGAGTTTTCTATAGCACACACAAAGCCCAACTGGGTTTTGGCATGCGTGCAGCTGCCAAGAGACGTAATCTCAGCCCACACCCCCCCCACCCGCAGCTTAGTCAGGTGGGAGGTTAAGGAGGTAGTAGCATGGAAGTAGCAGCTAAGGATGTTTGGAAAGGATGTGCCACAGTTAGCAGCACGAGAATAGATGTTGCATAAGAATTAAGGAAGTTAGTTCCAGAGTCTAGGACCCATGAGAGTGCACGTTGCAGCTACATAGGAAAACTAGCAAATTACCCCCATATTTTAACTTATTGCTGTACCGTCTTAATATAAATATAATACAAAGGACTCAATGTGTAAATGTGACGTCGATGTGACGAATTTGAAGACTAACTAACTTACTAACCTAGTTATTACTATAGAGATAGATTAGATTACATGAGGGTCACGGTTGCTTAGAAAGTTCGGCCTCAAAATACTCTTGGTCACCGCGAAAATCAAGCTCAGCAGCGGTCACATGACTACACTCCGTCACATGACTACAAGTGCAGCCACAGAGGGAGTGCCAGCCAGTGCTACGCACGTAGAGGGTGCAGAGGCTTACGATAGGGGGCAGGTGTCAAATGACTGGAGAGCTGCAATCCAGCCTCGGGGGGGGGGGGGGGGGAAGATGCTATTACATTGTCGCTTGGTTTCGCAAAGCTCGGGCCTACTGCCGTTCAACTAAGCTGCGGCCCTGATCCCATCGGTTGAGGTAAGGCGAGCTATTTTGAGCTCTCATTAGAAGAACGAATGTAGCCCACGACAAAACATTCAGTGCAGAGCGAAGAGCTCGTACGAGTAGATTTTATGCTTAGGCAGGAGGAGGATTTGGATGAATCAACAGCAGGACTGCTGCACGTTTTGGAGGAGGCCCCTGTAAGTCCCAGTAGTGCATTGCACACTCAATAAAAGAAAACGTTGAGCCTTAACAAATCCATCTCACCGGTGACGTGAAACACTGCACCAACCGCAGGCACGAGTTAATGACAGTGGCGGCTGGTCGACCCAGACTGGAGTAGAGATCTTGTGCTAAATAGTTGATCAGCACCCACCGCTCGGCTCGGAATAGCTGGGGCATGTCTGCTAGTCAGAGCAGACGACTGAACCAGAGACCGAAGAAAGGGAAGGAAGTTTGGATAGAGTGGAGTTGGATGGAGTGGAGTTGGATGGAGTGGAGTTGGATGGAGTGAAGTTGGATGCAGTAGAGTTGGATGCAGTAGAGTTGGATGCAGTGGCGTTGGACGGCGACGGAGTGCGAGCTCGACCGAGCTCGACCGTATTTGCAGGGTGACAGTAGCACCTAGTAAGGTTGGCCGAACGAGGAATTTGTTTGGCAAATGGCCGCCAATCGCAAAGCGTGCAGGCAGCCAAGGCCGCCAATGATAGGGGCGGCCACGCACCATGCGAAACGCTCACAGCCGCCTGGCCGTCTCAGCTTGACTTACTGCCGGGCACTGATTGAGCTTCTCGGCAGCGACCAGCTGTACGTTCATGTTTCTGCTCTGCGACTTGCCGCGAGACTTGACCAGCCGCTGTAGGACCTGCAAAGTACAGGCACAGTACAAGCTCGCTTGGCGAAGCTAAAGCTAAAAGAAAACCGAACAGCTCAAACTGCGAGGCGTGGCAGCTCTCGCGCGGCGCCTCAGCCAGGCCGAGTCCAAGCATCCTCGTCAGGCGACAGGCGGGCACTACTTTCGCGTTACACGAAATGCAAATGTTGAGCGAGCAGTGGTTAAGCACGCGAAAAGAGCCGCTCCGTGTTCCGGCTCACTCTCTGACGCCGGCTATAGCCAGTAGCTAGTGACTGATTTGCGAAGAGGTGAAGTCATACCTTGGGGGAAGATATCTTCAGGTGTACTGCTATGGGCGCAAGCGACGTCTTGGAAATCTGAGACGGGTGATTGATCGTGTCGCAGTCGAGAACGACCAGCTGCAGTGAGCGTGCCAGCTCGAATATCCTCTCTATTTCTGATTGCACTTCAACTACAACGATGGAATTCGCAATCACGACATCTCGTCTTGCACGATCGTTCGAGGCAACCCAGCAGCTCGGAAAGAGAACTTGCCCAGGCGCAAAAAATGCAGCCAGACGCTGCGAAACATTTTGAAGCGAATGAACTCGTATTAGCATCTCTCATTGTGAATAAGCATCTCTCTGTGAGGCACATTAAGAAAGATGGAAATGCCAATGCATGGATTAAAAAGAAGGCACGAAGGCGGTCGAAGGAATCGCCTTAGGAGGTAAAGACCTTGAAAGAGCCAGATGAGTGTGAACGCCTCCAACTTGGGCAACAATCTCAGCAGTCCGAGGGGAAGCACACCCGTGGCTCAAGGGAACGTGCAGGCTGCAGTAAATACAATCTAAAGTGCCGCTCACGTGTGGTACTTGTCGGATCGAGCATGCTTGGGCATGCTGAAGGTGACCTGAAGGCAGAAGCCAGATAGCAGAGGCTTTAGCAAAGCCGCATGAACTGTGCCCGGGTGATCTGTGACAGCCAATGAGAGCAGCAGCTGCATAAGCAGTAGCTAACCAATGCTCAACCCCACGCGTGATCCAAGTTGACCAAACGGTGCTACCCAAGTCGTTCAACCCACTACGGAGAGAGACACTGCAACGGCGAAGTGAAGAAATCAAAAATTTTAAAATTTTAAAACTTACAACTTTTATTAAGTGCGTTTCACGAACTGAGAGATTTAAGACAGAGATAATAATTTTCGAGAACCTTTTCATTCATTGTTTACCAGAAAACGCCGTCGGGTGGTGTTTCTTTTTAACATGTCATCAATTTCATGAACCTTTTCGAACCATGTCAAGCCAATGATGTTACATGCTCAAGCTAGCATGCTTCAAACCCTTGTTGATTGCTGAGACAATAACAGAGACGGTTGTTGAGAAATATTTAGGGAGAGGGATGTTTGTTGAATCCAGTAAATCTTACTTTGCATCGTCCAATCAAGTAATGTCATTCTAAAAGGGTAGCTATACGGAGGCCTAGCATGCCCCCAGATATTGCAAAAGCAAGGTCACCGAGTGTGTTTTGTAACTAGTAAGGAAACTAAGGCGATGGGATGGGCACTATGTTACAAATATTGGTAGATCGTGTGAATTCTATACGTTCGGGGAAATGGGTTTTGGCCAGCAGCCCAAAAGTGATGCAACACGTGAGGTTTTATATTTATTCACATGGTGTTCAGAATTTGTGTCATCACTGCTTACGTGTATTCAAAATACAAAGAGATCTGAGGACGTCTTCGGCGAGACTAAGCACCGGAAAAAAGAATATAGCCTCGAGTAAAAACGATTATATAACCTCTTACATCTTATCTACCAGTCCAGTGCTCTACTGATTGAGGTATCGAGAACAGTATTCCATTGGTACTCAACAGGTGTATATACATCATCCATACAGCACACATGCATGCATGCACGCACACCCGCGCGCGCACACACACACACACACACACACACACACACACACACACACACACACGCCCGCATGCACACACATACACGTGCACACACACACACACACACACACACACACACACACACGCACGCACGCACGCACACACACGCATGCACACACACTCACACACACACATGTGTGCACACACGCACAAACACACATATACAAATCTCTATTGTAAACACATATATCGATCCACTTTACTGGTAATACAATAAAAAGGTTTTGTTTAACACCTTAACAGAACCAAATCTGTATCCAGTCACTTTGCAACTCACTGCAAAGGAAGCAATCACTAAGAGTTATTGACAAGCAAGGTATCATGCTTAGACAAGCATGCAAACACACACAAGAAGACACTCAGAGCTGCAGGTTGGTATGATCTCTGGTTACTAAAATGCATTGTCTCATGTGCAGGTAAGCAACCAGGAAAAAAGATCAATTATTTGAGGCGCAGTAAAACTGAGCAGAACAGGTGCATCTTTAGCTGAGACTTAAGTGATGCAAAGTCATTGCAGATGGTGACAGAAGCCAAAACATAGTCTCCGATTTTCGCTGCATACGAGCTGAAGGCTCGATCACCAAACGATTTTAATTTAACGTGGGGGGACGAAACATGCTCATGTCGTGACTGCATGTACTGATGATGCAAAGCTAAAGCAAGAAGGGCTAGTACTGCCCACGTAATGATCCATGTGCAGGTTGAGATAGAGGTATATTGCGCCTGTTTGCCTAAACCATCCAGGTGTCTCAGATGCTATTGGTCAAACGACCAGCTGATCTGGCCTGCAGACGCGGCCCCTTTCCTCCCCGGACTTCAGCCTGCGAAGCTCCACCGTTCAGGAAGTCTTAGCCAGATAAGTTTGGGTGGGTGATCTCCTTGTGGGCCATTTGCCATTTTTAGTTCCATTTACTTCACCTGCTTACCTGACTACCTGACCATGACGACGTGGTTGCTACTAGCTGGAGGTTATACTTACCGGTGGCCCACAGTGTCTTCTTGTGCGACTTAGCATGCTGGCCTGAACATGATGCTTGCTTGCTTTTGAATATTTGTGTAAGCATGATACCTTTAATTTCATTGACCCTTAGTTGTTGATTCTCGTGAATACAGTTCTAAAGCACAGGGATGCAGATTTAGTTCTTCTTAGGATGCTATACAAACGACCCGTTATTATTATTACTTTTAGTATTATTATGGACAAGACTGCACGGAGCCTTAAAAACTGTCCGAATACATATCTTTTGGCTGCATGAGGGTCAAGGAATTGGGCTTGTAAGAGACAGCTATAGAAGGCAAGTAGGTCAAAAAATGTCTGTGATCAGTAACATTCAAAAAGGAAAACATAAAGTACACAGAAAAACAAAAGCAAAATTAAAAGTATCGTCAGGACCTGGATCTTTTGCTTAGCACCCCTCCTCTTGTAGCTGCTAACAGTACTGATCAGACCTATTTTCCTAAGAAAGCAAATCCGATGCGGGCCATACTTTCTATCTGCAAAACGTTACTATCATCTGCTGCCCTGAGCAGAGTTGGGCCTCTGACTTGTACGTGCACAGCATGCAGCCTAGCAAGGACAGTTTCCCAAAGTGTAGGCCGAATCGTACAGCTGCTCATTTGGTTCAATGGCTGCGAAAAGGCGTAGCCACGAATCGTCATGTCAAATCGAGGTGAAGAGGCACAGAAGGAGAAGCAGAACACGGAGGAGAAGATGATGCATCAGAAGCAGATAATACTTTTGCATTCGGAAACAGAATGACCCCAGCGAAAAGGCTGAAGGCTTTCCACACAAATTCGGACCTGACATCTCTCCGTCCGTCCATCAGTGATTATTATTTATTCAAATGGACATGGGATTTTTGCTGATTATCCACGAAGCAGATAATGCCCAGCTTCGTCAGGGTCGGGGAGTACGCAGCTTGAACTACAGTCTAAAGTCGACAGCCTCACTGGCTCGGCGTGCACTCCCGACTTCCGTAGCGACATCACTAACGACCATATTTAAAAAGAAATTAAAAACGCACCCATTTATCACAGTATTTAGTGGGTACCTAAGATTCGTCCTTTATATGCTTGTGCGTGCTGACACTGTGCATACTGCCACTAACCACCCTTGCATACTGTCCCTGTGCATGTCACCCCTAACCATGCTATTCTTAATGTTTATTGAGAATGATACTACTAACCATTCAATCATGCTCTCTTTGCAGCAAATGTGAAGCACCTAGAAAGAGATTTAGTTCTCTGAGGGAGCTTTATCATATATGTTATTGCTGTTATTATTATTATTATTATGCCCTGCCTCGCTGCCATCCCTTGGGCATGCCTGAGCCTGACCAATCACTCACAGAATCCTGCCGACTGGCTGGTGCTTCGCTCCACCACGGCACGTTTGCTGGGGTTGTTGAGCAGAGACCTCTTCGCCATAGATATGTCAGCGGTCACGCGCGTGATGACGATCCTGAGCGTGCCACGCAGACGCCGTCAATTGCAAGCCACTTGCCAGCGCACGACGCAGAAGGCATTGCTTTCGCTGGGCCGCGACTCGGCGCAGCGTGGGCCGCAGCTGCGGATCCGCGGCGGCCCACGCTGCAGCAGCTGCTGCTCGCCCACCCTGGCACCTATGATGCTCAATCTAGCGACTTGGTGTCTTTGAACGATCAGCGAGGACAGAGTGGTGAGCCTACCTTCCTTCGAATCGGTGCTTTAGAAAGTCGAATAGGGCCTTCTGCATCATATCGGTTACCTCGTAACCTTTCAGTGATGGACCAATCAATACCAGTGGTCGCATTGATGGCACAACTTCGTAGGGTGGTGTGTTTTCCGTCTGAAATGTAAACTTTGCGTTTGGCCGAGTAGGCCAAGCGGCAAGCAACTGCAGCAGACTCGCACAGGCTTGCCACTGCCAGGTGGCACCGTGAGAAAGAATGAAAACATGGATCAGAATGGGCCATACGAGTGGATGTATCCAGCTGAAATTAGACATTTCTTGCCTAAGTTAAAACAAGTAGAGCTTAGCTCACATTTCAAATTTTACTCTGATATGTGAAGTATTAGCCAAGTTATGGAATTGACAAGGGACCAACCTAACCTGGAAATAAAGCTGTATAAAAGTCACAAAAACACACCCCGACAAGCTTCACGAATATATCTTGATCTACCAAGGTTCAACAAGTTGGGATACAAGTAGTATATGGTGCAGAAATTGGGACATTTTTATTTGTAGATTTGTTGCTATCGGTTTACATCCGGGTTAGATGTGGTTTACTTAAGCATTGTTTCTTCCATGCGGAAGTCGTCAGAGCTTCCGATCCTAGTTCTAACACATTTGTCTTTCGAAAGGTACCTTACACAAATATTCGATTGTCGGACAAATTTTGTAACTATTTTCTTGACATTCCCCATAAACAGATGAAAAATGGAGCGAAGGGCAAATAACAAACTTTAACAGATTGATCCCTGGGTAGATCTTAGGATGCAACTATATTGCAATACCTGCGACCATACGTAGTAAATTCAAGATCACAAAGCCCTTCAAATCAAGAAAGCAAGTACAATTTGTTACAGTGATTAAACATCCGAAAGCCCGAGAAACACACATCACCACCTTCAGGCGATTCAAATCCATGCAGAGCATAGTGGATGCTACAGAGATGCACCATAACCTGCATGCATTCTGACTTTCATGATTGATGGATAAGACTTTATAACTTATAGATTACTTATAGAAATTGTCATTGCCAGTAGCTTCCAAACGGGACGTGTCAGTTACTCTCTCTACAATGTTCATTTGAGGGTTCGAGAGTGATTTTGTCGTTTTGGATGGCTCACGAGTGCACGGCGTTCGAAGGGCTCACGACCTCTACAACCTTGAACTTACTTACCTTGCTGGGTCAAGGGTCTTACACATTAAATTCCTGTTCGTTCTAAAATCGCTCATATAGCCTTTTGTGCAAAGTTCCCGATTGTTATTATCAATTCGTTTCGGAATTGCCATAGAGAAATGAATACACTACTAGGCTTCGAGTGCTAACCACAGGCAGTGTCACCAAGAATTCAGCTTGCCTCAGCTAAGATCAAATCCGAGAGGAACCAAGCATGTAATACTTAGCATATTTAAGACACACAGAGCAACCATCAGAGTACCTTCTTGCAGAATGACCATTTTCGAAGGTATTGTTATCAGGATTGTGGGCATACGAGAGAGTGAATGGAGATTAATTTCTTACTGCTTTTCATTTCACGTGCAGTTAACTGCTAAGGTTGCTTCACTAAAATGCCCTACTGAAGCATTTAGTGATAACAGCCAAAGAACAATTACACACTGCATTCAAGGCACTCACAAAGCCAAACTATGTTCACTTTTCTCTTTGCTTTAGATAAAGGGCCTTCAGATAATAAGCCTTGGTATGATTTTTCAGCAACAGCATTTTCGTCAAGAGCATTAAAACTCTGTGCACCCATAAAATGTAAGTGTAGCTGAATAACAACAAGATTTACATACCATTTCAGCATCCTCAGGGATAAGCTTTCGACGTGAAAGAAGTAAGGACCGATCCAAAATACTTCATCCACAAAGAAAGCATGCATTCTTTTCAAAGCTGCTTTCGACTTGCCACCCCCATCTCCACCCGGTGCTATTACCGTACCTATCTCTGGCTAGCGCTGCACTGATTCGGCTTAGGTAGAGATTTCAAGCCACATCTGATACCTGACCTCTGACCCAGTAGTCCACAAGTGGTCTTCAAGGGATCTCCTCAAGGTATCTCAGCACTGAGCCGGACCTGTGCATAGACAGGCGATTCCCCCTAGCCAGCCAGCTAGCCAAGACGTGGCTGCAGAAGTCCTGACTCACCTTTTTGAAGAACGTTTTCCGCTTGTCCTTGGCAGCAGCCGCAGCTGCCGAGGCTGGTCCGGCAGGAGCTGCGCCGGCAGCCTGACTGCGGCCGGCCCTCGAATTTCCGGCGCTGTCGCTGTCTTCGTAGAGATTACCCTCTGTGCCACCACCGTTGTGCTCCAGGTCCGTCCCTACAGCTTGCAGCAGCTCATGATGGGCAGGAAAGGCCTCGGCTTAGGGAATAGCTCCTGCCTCCAAGCACGAGCAGCAGCAGCAGCAGCAGCAGCAGCAGCAGCAGCAGCAGCAGCAGCAGCAGTAACACAAGGTAACCACCTCTTACAGAGACCTTGTCAGTTATCCCGGCATTGACTTCAAGCATGGTGCTAATTAAGTCAGCTTCGATGTCAACTCATTCATAAGTGCCACTTGCCTGGCATAGACATGCGTCCATGTGGTTTTTGTATCCTCGGTTGTTCAACTCCCCCCTACCCCACCCAACCTCTCCCTAGCTCTATACTCTTAAAATTTCCCTCAGTGGTACATAGTGAACAGCCAAACATGGCCCGCAGCTAATTTGCAAACATTTTAAAGCACATTGCACGCCTTCAAATGCGATGGACCGACATACGTGCATATTTACAGGATTTGACAACTGCTGTCACTTGTAGCTCTCCTTGCCCCTGTCTGTCCTGTTACCTCCTCCTGCACCAGTCCGCAGCCGTAGCACGAGCTGGCATGCTGCCATGTCTTCTCAATAGTTGACATCAGCAGCGGATCCCCAATTAGACAGAGTGGCAGATGAATCACTCTCCTAACATGCAAACACACTCACACACACATTGCACACACACACACACACATTGCACACAAACATTGCACACACACACATTGCACACACACACATTGCACACACACATTGCACACACACATTGCACACACACATTGCACACACACACACACACACACACACACACACACACACACTCACAGATAAAAGATTGGCCTGCCGCCAAATGCACTCCTAAACTTGAGTCTTGGGCTTTGATTCGAGGAAGCTAGCTTGCCTGCTACTCACTGGCAGCAGAGTGAACATCAAGTCGGGAAACCATCAGGACCAAATGGACACACAGAGGCACGGCTGATCGGTGGCTGATTAGGTAGTCTAATTAGCAGCACCGGAGCTTACAAGCAGTATATCATAATGGCTTTTACAGGAGCAGCAGGCTAGCTAATGGAGTGGTCGATGAAGGTCTGGTCTAGCCAGGCCTGTCAGACTATTCCAGCTTCATGTCTGGCCTTGCAGTGTTAATAGCTGCCTTTTTCACAGAGCACTACTTGAGGGGCTCGCAGCCATCCCATTTCGTTGTTGCTCTATGCACACAGCCGGTATACCAGCAAACGAGCTGCACCGGCCACGATACATCTGAGTTAAAAGGTAAGGTTTTCCTGAAGTGGCTTAATTGAAAGAGCGGCTCTGGCAGAGAATCTTGGTTTCAGTATAGACAGGAGCAGCCGTCGAACTACTTACCAGGCGTAGGAGGCGTTGAGCCGCGAGAGGTTGTCTGAGCTGCTGACGAATTAGCAAAAGTCTCCATGTTTGACGATGAGCTCGTCTTGCTGTATAAAAGCCAAACCCAATCACAAAGTAAACAGCAAGGCAATAGGTGTGCAGAGATGACAGAAAGTGGAAAACTGCTCAAACATGCAACACTGCAGACTTAACAGAGGAGAAATAAAGGAACTTGGCCAGTCACGAAGAAGCCGATCGAAATCAGTTTGGCCTTGGTCATGACCTTGTAGCGACACCACGCCTATTCATAATCCATAAGGTAACTGTGCTCCTATTCGATTCTGGCTCGATAGCCGATTGTCAACTATTTTGTAAATTCAATTCAAGACATGCACACCTTGCATGTCTTGCCCTGGGTCTTGGCCTAGGGACAAGACGCTTGCACTCCAAGACCCAGGCTGCGCGTTCAAGTCATGCAGCAGGGATTTCAATAATGCCCACTGAAAGCGGCAGTCATAGCCACTACAGCTCTTCTTTACATGCTAAATAAATAAACGAGGCTGCCAAATTAGCTATCCTTTACAATACTTATGCTAATCTTCATTATACTTTAAGCAAAGGATAACGACTGGGGCGAAAAAATCCAACTTAACAAGCAAACACTCTTACTCGACTGTCATACTCGGATTTCGAACATGGCTCGACCTGGCCTCTACTGCTGCTCAGGCTGCACTTCACTGCAGTTTCTGTCTGCAGGCGTCTGCACGGCAATGGCGGCACCTGCGGCTCAAGCACGAAAAGGCAAGAAGTATCGTAATGACTGCTCTCTGTGTGGCCGACGTGCCTACTGCAAACATCGATCACAGTAAAAATACCTGTCAGGTTAGGGCAGAGAAGGTCAGGATTCTGGTCAAGCGACCCTCATGTCTTATTCTTGAAGCGATCATACCCACTCAAGACTGTGATGAGCGCAATTAAGACCAGAGTAGGCATGTTTCTAGGAGCACCTGCTTGATCGATGGCCAAGGAGTCCAATAATAACAATGATAATAATAATGCACTTGATAAAGCGCCCTCAGAGAACTCAATCTCTTTCCAGGCGCTTTACATTTGCTGCAAAGGCAAACGCGATTGAATGGTGAGTAGTATCATGCTTGATGAACAAACAACGTGAATAACATGGTTAGGGGTGACATGCACAGGGTCAGCATGCAAATGTGGTTAGTGGCAGCATGCACAGTATCAGCACGCATAAGCACATTAAGTACGAATCACAGGGACCCACTAAATGCTGTCCTAAATAGGTGTGTTTTTAAGTTCTTCTTAAATGTAGTCAAGTCAGGGGATGTTCTGACGCAGGTCGGGAGGGAGTTCCAGGCTTTGGGAGCATACGAACTAAAGGCACGGTCTCCAAAGGATTTGAGGTTTGTACGAGGCATTGGTAGACTGTTGGATTCCAAAAAAGCAGGTGGTAAGATGCTTGGCCTGGTGAGGGAGTAGATCTGAGAGACAGGCTGGAGATACATACCCTCTCAGCAGCCATTTAAAGCAATCATTTAACACCGGAAGCTGCTCACTCTTAATGAGATAAGGGATAGAATTGGAGAACGGTCTTATTGCTTAGTTCACCCTTTCCATTCCATATACAGAGGTCACTGGCAATTTTTTTAACAGGGGCTCTTGACGTGCACATGCATATATATGCGCGCGCGCGTGTGTGTGTGTGTGCATACGTGTGTGTGTTTTTGTTTGCGTTGTGTGTGTGTGTGTGTGTGTGTGTGTGTGTGTGTGTGTGTGTGCCGAGCTGGTTTGGTCTAGCGGTTATGGTGCTCGCCCCGACCAAGGTCTGACTGAGGTCGTGGGCTCGAGCCCCGAGGCATATGTGAAGCGCCTGAATAGAGATTAAGTTCTCTTGGGGCGCTATTTAAATGAATTATATGTGTGTGTGTGTGTGTGTGTGTGTGGGTGCATGTATATGTGTATGTGTGCGTGCGCGTGTGTGTGTGTGTGTGTGTGTGTGTGTGTGTGTGTGTGTGTGTGCCTCTCCCTCCTGCCTTCTTGATGAGCGGACACCAAGCTCACCTGGTGTACATCCGAAGCCTCGTCCCAGCCGACTGCTGCTGCATTCGAATTAGCTCCAGCTTGGTCGGGCTGGGTATGAATCCGACGTCACAGCCCTCCTTGACCAATCTGCCTATCCACCAGTCATTGTTGAATTTCTAGAAGATGAAAGGCAGCATTGGCAAAGCATCGGCACTAGTGAATCTGCCTGCAAAAAATGGCCGATGAAGGACAGGAGAGCAAACTTCGGATTTCAGCTTTGCCCCAATCTTGCTGGCACCGATGAAGCACCTCTCTACTCCTAGTTAAGCTAAGGGAACCAGACCAGGCAGTCTTAGCCTAAGGGTGAGGTGCTTGCTCTTCACGATCTAGGCAGTGGATTCTTGTCCTGCAGCAGGCAATCCTTTACTGCCCACTTCTGCAAGTATAGGTGATAGCTGTTATGGCTCTTCTGCCGATACACAAATGAGGCTGTTTGATCAGCTAACCTTTACCTTTACTTTACTACGACTTGGCCAATCATCAGGAGTTGACCGGCATGCAGGCAGCTTGCACCCCGGAACTTGCCCATTTTGGCTCGGTTCAATGGGAGGGGGGACTACCAAAGCCCATAGCCTTCATTTTGGTAAACGTAGGCAGAGCAACTACCAATGCCTGGTGCTAAGTCACAACCAGAGGAAGTAGCCAGGACATTTTCCAGGGTGACCAAGCCTTGACCTTTTGACTGCTTTTTGTAAATGACTCCAAAGTCAAAATTTCAAGGTCAAAACCACACGGCTCCCGTTGTACCCTTTTAAAGACGTATTACAGGATGCTGTGCTATTTTCTTCACTTAACGCATTGTTAAGATGGAAAAATTGTTCAATGATCGGAAGCCTGTGAGCAAATCTTAAAAATGAAAAAATATTTTTGAATGAAAACAATATTCTCCTATTAAGCAGCAATACATTTTCCGAGTTTTGAGCCGTAATCGTAAGTGATGGCCCTAGGGTCAATAGTTATTTCGCAGATGCTCGAATAGGTAGCAGCTGTAGCAAAGTATACTAGACTTTATTGTAGGAATAATTTCAAGTTTCTCGTGAGATTTTGTTGAAATAAATGCAGAAGTGATCAAATACTGAGATGTCACTCTTCCAAATCTGTACATGTCTTGCGGTAATGTACGAAGCTCACGATGAAGAGAAGCTAGCAATTATTTGACATAGACTCTATTGTCAAGCTGGTGAGATTCATCGATTGTGCTGAGTGGTCTGCTTGTGATATCGGTCGTTCATTTAATGTGCTGCTTGCCGATTTCATTGTGCTTTCACCCCTGCTTCTCTGCCGAGTCTAGACACGAACATAGTAACTTATGGTCCGACCAGAAAGACCTGGCTGATCTCAAGAGATAGTAAAAATGGTGCAAGGCATTGAAAGGCAGTGGCACAAAACAGTCAACTTTGGCGTTTCTGTCGGAAGCATATGAAAGGAAAATGACGAGTATTGTTGAAGGCGTTACACAATAAGTGGTTGCTGAAAGCCCTGCTGGCACAGACAGCAGTTCCAGACTATCATGGTTCGGCAGTTAAGATGGTCTTTTTTACGAGTGCCCTTCTCTCCTTGTCACGTCATTCTGAGTCGTCGTCGTAATCAAGAGGAGAAACTTTGGCAAGAATTTCACTATGCCCTACGTCTGTCTGTACAGCCTCTCATCCTGATAGAGCCTGCCACTGCCATCTATGCCAGACCCATGGCACCCGCTAGGTTCCTCACTGGCACTGCACTGAAAAAAATTCCAGGCACCCACGTTGAGTACAAGAATTCTTATTCTGTGTGCACTGAACTTAGTTTAATTGAACTTGGATAAGTTCAGCCATGTGCCGCCGGCACAGAGGCGATAGGCAACACCAATGGACTCAACAGGCTTGGAAAGAAGAGGACAGGAAGTGACTGCGGACAGCCCTCCCCCCCCCCTGTGGAGCTCACAAGGGACGCAACCAATGGATGGCCACCTAGCCAAGACCTGGCTGCCGTTGCACAACACGGACTGTACTTGGTGGGACACGCACAATCCAACTGCACCACCTAATACAAGGTGACAGCTGGTTTCTGTTTGCATTCGGGGCCTACCACTTGGTGCAAGCTAGTCGCAAGTGGCTGGCGTGTTTTCTGTTCTTCACCCAGATAGGTATGATCAGTGCTGGGACTTCTTGGCAGATAGCAAAGTTGACTTGCCTGCAGCATGCTCAGCGGAGCTGCCCCCTTCAATCGCCCTCTGCTGCTGCGTGTGTCGACTCATGCACTGAAGGGCGGCATGCAAATGTCCCTTGCACTCACTCACTGCTCTATGCTCAGAAGCTGAGGGTACAATTCTGGGCACAAGTGAAGCTCTTACTTTTTTCCGGTGAAATCAGCATAACAATAAGTGAGAAGCCTAATAACCGGACGAGAGAAAGAGGAAGAGAGAGATAGATAGATAGATAAAGTGAGAGAGAGAGAGTGAGAGAGGCAAACAGACAGACAGACAGAGGCAGGCAGACAGGCAGACAGACAGACAGACAGGCAGACAGACAGACAGACAGACAGATAGACACAGAGACAGACAGACAGAGAGGCAGAGAGACAGAGAGGCAGAGAGGCAGAGAGAGAGAGAGAGAGAGAGAGAGAGAGAGAGAGAGAGAGAGAGAGAGAGAGAGAGAGAGAGAGAGAGAGAGAGAGAGAGAGAGAGAGAGAGAGAGAGAGAGAGAGAGAGAGAGAGAGAGAGAGAGAGAGGCAGGCAGACAGACAGACAGACAGAGAGAGGCAGACAGACATGGACATATGTTACATGATGTGCATATGAGGAAGCAAGCAAAAGTGGTACCTTGGTGATATTCATATGCATACAACAGGCAGAGCTATTCTAAGAAGTCACATGGGTCCTCCGAAAAAGTTTCCAGGGTTGATTCAGTATTGTCTTGTTAAGTGTACCAAGATGTTCATACCTCCTTGATGTGAAGGAAATCCTTGCATGCGAAGCTGATTGCACATCCGTGCACTGGTGAGTCGTCGTCTGCCGAGCCGTCGTAGGATACATTTGTTCTCACGGCGAATGTGACATTTTTGCTCTGAAACAGAAATACGCAGCAAGTCAGCAGCAGCAGCAGGAAGGGCACCAGCAGTAGCAACACTCAGCTGTGACAAGCAGACTGGTGCCAATGTTACAATACGATTAAGCGGCAGGTGGCTGACAGAAGCAGCATGCAATGCACCCAATTGCAGACACAGAGGACTTTTCGTCTCGTCTGATGCTGACCAGTCCAATGAAAGCACCATCCACAGCCCAGCTTTGGCAGGCTGTTTTAATTCATGGATTTTATTAACCATTTACAGGCGTTTTAGCAATGCACTACTGAGTTGAGACCGTACCAGCCTGCATGTACAATGCTGCTTCGATGCATAAGTAAGCAGCCTTTGTTAGCAGTGGCGTATAATGAATCTCTCTCTCTCTCTCTCTCTCTCTCTCTCTCTCTCTCTCTCTCTCTCTCTCTCTCTCTCTCTCTCTGTCCAATAGCCGAAACCTGTTGAACTAGCCAGCTCTTCTATTTTCTCAGGGTCTTGCATTAATCCAGCAACTGATAGCAATCGTGTCGTGTAAGTTCGAATGCTCTCCGTCTTTCCCACTCTGACGTGGCAATTTGCAATCACTCACTTAGTAATGCACTGCCGAGAACACGAGCCAGTTCGACTAACACAGGGCAAAATGGTGTAGCCACACTGAACCACTCAGTGCTTGGCTACCAGGAAGGTACCATTTATTTCTTGCATGAGCTCGTGGCTGCAATGTCCCCTGCTCAGTACTCAGCCTTTATAAAGTTATGCCGAACGGTGATCATGCGAATTCTAATTGGTTTAGCATTGAACCAGGCCAGATTTAGATCAGAGGAAGCCTGCTGAACCACATGCCACATGATGACTTGATGACACCTATCCTGGCCTCTGAAGGTTTGTGAACGTAAATGCTGCCTCAGGGAGGCAGCAGGTAATCTGCACACATATCTCCATAAACCATTTCATCACAAGCCCCTCAGTTATCATCCTACCAAAAAATGTTTGTTCACCTATTCTTATGAATATATATCATATTCTTATGAATATATATCAATATTCTTCATGTATCATTGTTGGTTCACTCATTCTTATGTCACGTCACAGTGCTGGCAGCAACATCGGTAGCATTCTCTCATAATATCGACAAGATGTAGGTATTCTTCATCTATGAACGCTTAATCTATGAACTCTTCATCTCCGGTTTCTAGTATGGCACCCATAGGCAAGTCACCTAGAAACGCGGTAGCAGTCGCACGAGAAACGCTTTTAGCCAGTAAGCTGCTCTCCTGCACGTGAAATTCGCTGCCGTTTGAGCCTCGGCAAAGCGAACAGTGAGTGTTCAACAGGTTTAAGATCAGTCCACTATCACTGCCATGCTAAGCCAAGGGCGTAAGGAGGGAGTTGGGGGTCGAAAGTGGGGCAGTGCTTCACCAACCAAAGCGACAGCCGTTTACCATGTAGCCTTACCACTGACATCTTTAGCATCTCTCCCATGGAATAATAATAATAACAGTAACAGCAATATTTGTTGATTTAACAGCCTCATTTGTATAGTGGCAGAAGAGCCTTAAAGACGATTGCCAGCACTTGCAACTTGCACTAAAGGATAGCCTACTGCAGGATTCAAACCCACTACCTCAGTCGTGAAAAGGAACCTTGTATACCAGTAGCCCTGCTCAGTGGCAGCCTTGCACCCATAGAGGGTTCACACAACTCGGATAGTGGCTTTAGACGTGTATCAGGAGGCACACAGCTTCAATGTATTTATCTAGCAGTGAGCTAACCCACTTTTGGATTATAATATTGATAGTAATAATAACGAAAATTTAAATTGCATCGTTAGAAAACAGAATCTTTTTCTAGGCAATTTGCAAATGCTGTAGAAAAAGTATGTCAGTTGATTAGTCATGCTCCCGCTTTTAAGCGACCATTCATATGGATAGAGCACTGGCTGTGAGAAACAGGCAGGGTTTTAGCTTCTTTTTATGACGTCAAGTCAAGAGATGATGTGATGTCAGTCGGTTGTGAGTTCCAGGCTGTTAGAGCAGAGGAACTGAAGGCATAGTCTCAAAGAAATCTGAGGTTGGTAAAAGACACAACCAAACTGCTACGACTCGTTAGCTGCTCTTTGAGGGACCAGCTGTGCCGGCACTTGGCACTGGTAACACACTGATGTGATCTAGATGTCAAAGGGATTACCTTTAATGACCAAGGTCATGGATCTAGCGTTTTTCCCTATCTAAGTGGCTAGGTAGGGATTAAGTTCTCTTAGGGTGCTGTTCAAATGAAGGATTTTTAGTGTGATTACTTTTTTTAGTGTGATTGCTGTTCGGGGGGGGGAGGTAATGGTGTTAGTGGCTAGCTGCCTCACACGGGATCACTGCCTGGCAGAGGCAGCTGAACCTGCCTGCACCACGACCGGCGTTCACAGATCTTCATATGCTTAGTGACGATCAGGGCTATCCATTTTCAGTATAGCTGTGAATGGCAGAGCCGGTCAGCCGTGGTGTAGGGGGGCTGACAAAGCCACTAGCTATCCCAGCAATAACGGTCGGCATGGCGACAGCACTTATTCAGACACAGCCCGACCGACCTGGCAACAGCAAGCCACATATTCCAAAAGCAGGAGCCTGTGATGCCCTGTGGCTGGCTACCACCAGGGAGTGCTTAGTTCAGGTTTCGAAGCACTTGCTGGCTGGAGTGGCAGCCTCGACCGAACAGCTACCAATAGTATTCATCGTGCTGGGTGGCATATCGGATGTCTGCTCAAAATGTACCTCCGGGGTTTGCAAGGGCCATACAGCCATGCAGCTCTTACACACATGCAACCGATTGGTCATCCATTTAGAAAACCTAAGATGAAAGAGAAATGGCCTTCCGGCTAATGAGCTGCCACACGGCTGCTTGTTTGCTTCAAACTTTTTCCTTTGATTAGTGCACGAAAGGACCTCGAGTGAGCCAGCTCAAAAAAGAGTTCAAGTGGGCCGACAATATTTCGCATCGGGCTAGCCCGATGCTGTCCCGGCTAAGAGCTGATCATACAATCAGGTAGGAGCTAGGCCTGCAAGTCAGTCAGCCTGCCGGTAGCTGCACTGCGGCACAGCACCAAGCAGCTGCTACTCGCAAGATGAGCTTCTACAGTATTCTCACAGCCTCAGCAGCTCACGCATCAGCATGCAGTTGCTGGCTAGGACGAAATCTGCTAGCTCTGCTAGCTATGGCACGCTGACCGTTAAAAGGAAGTTCGAGGGAGTAGTCAATGAAGTGAACAGCCGATGTAGCAATGCATGGCAGCTGGAAAGGAGGTGGTGAGAGTGGGCAGCCGCGGGCTAAACTTGTTGCTGCACAAAACAAAAGCTTATGCTGTTAAGAGTCTTTTCGTGAAAAGCTGGAAGTAGTGAGTCTCTTTGTAGGCACTTTGCACATGCTAGACAGGTAGCATGTCCATTGATTGGTTAGTGATTAAATGCACAACTTCAGCCAGCATGAGAACATGAGAGCAGGACAATGAATGCAGATGGAGCAAAGGCAGAGGGAAAGGAACAGCTACGTCTGTATTTTTTTTAAGGTATCGCCAAGTGAGAGGATCTCATGATGGCAAGTGATAGTGAGTTCTAGGGTTTGGCAGCATGCGAGCATGGTCTCATGGGATGTGAGCTTGGTTCGAGGCAAAGTTAAATCACTTGAATCAGAATTAGGGTTACGATGTGAAGCCTGATCGCGAAGTATTTCAGACAAGTAGGCAAGGAAAGAAAGAGAATTAAGGAACCTACTTGTAAATCCGGTGCATTTTCCTAAGACGGTCGTAGCTCACAAGGAAGCTGAGACTGACGAATAAATTCAAGCAATTATTGAAGTGCAGGCCGGAATGAATGTGGCCTCGATAATGGCAACAAGGATTAGCGGTTTTCTGAAGTGGGATGCTAAAGGACAACAGGCATTGGAATCTCTTTGGTAGCTAAAGCACCGATGCTCGAGCTTCCAGTTCTCTAAATATTAAAATATGGCACTCACGCGACGTGTATAATGCAGAGCCTGACCGTAAGCATGAGGACTTGCTTCTCACGTATGAGCAGTGTGGATTGCTGCTGCAGAGCTGTGCTATTACTGGCTTCCTGTTAACATTGGTGCTGCATCTACGACTCGCTAGCAGAGCTTCGAGGCATTATTTTCAATCGGACTCAGTCAACGGCTGTGAGGATCACTGAGTAATCTAGGTTTAGACTTTTTTCAGTAAGCACTTTAGTCCCAGAGTCACCATTCTGCATGTGCAGCAGCATTGCCGAGCAAAATCGTCCTTGGGGTTGTCAATCAAGGCAAAAATGTTGCCACGCATGCACATGCACTGTATCTGTTGACCAACCGAGAGCCATCGCAGCTCCTTGAGCAGTGGAGACAGACTACTGGATTTCTTGATTTACATGTCATATAGCGACCATATTCATTCCCAAGTGTAGAGGCACTATCAGTTTTTCGGCATCACTGACCAAGCTGGTATACAGAGGGCATAGTATAGCGAGAGAAGCATTTTGTTACTAGGATCATTAGCCAGCCAGTCCAATAAGCAGTCCCTAATAGTGGGCAGGGATCGAATGTGATAGCTTGCTGTTGAGGCAATCCTATGAGCAAATGCTTCAAACGTCAAGTGTTGTCGATGAGAACCAAAATTAAGAGCACTCTGTGATGGTCATACTACGAAACCTCTCATGAGGCAAGCAAAGTCAAATATTTAATTTATACATTAAGGGCATCATATGAACAGGAGATGACTGGTTTTATTATTTCCACTGCAGATCTGTGCACCAGCTCAACCATACCACTCAGCTGGCAAGCTGTGCCATGTGGTCAAAGCATAATTGTGCCTGTCGGTCTAGGCTAGAACAGGAAAACAAGTACCAAGCAACCTCAGATGACCTTGCAGCAGATATTTCACATACACACACACACACACACACACACACACACACACACACACACACACACACACACATATACAGTCAGCCTGCCCGACTTACGAAATAGATAGGGATCGGTAAACTTGTCGTAAGTTGACTTTTCGTAAGCCGAGAATGGTTTACGATACGTTCTACTATGATAGATTATGACAAAGAAACAGAGATGTACATAGAAACTAAAAAATAGATAGGAACAAATAAATAAGATTATAAATACATACCATAATGTAGAGTATTTTTGGGCATATAGAATCTGGTAGTTGTCATACTGTTGAGTAGTTTTTATTGGATATTGGGAGGAGTATGAGTTGAACGATCTTGCTGGAGGACCATCAACTCCCTCTTCCTCCTAACCCTCATGATTGGCTGTGGCATTGTCAAATCTACTGGCCATGATACGGATTTTTGAAAGTTTTTTTCGATGAATTTTGATTTTCAATTTTTTTGCGAGACTGTGGCCGAGTTGATATCTTCGAATTTCCGTAGGTGAGCTTGAGGCAGTTTGCATGAGGCCGACTGGGTCGACTACCATCTATTTCAGACAACTCTGACTGGCCAATAATGGGTGGTCAAGCTGCACAAGCAAAGAGGCTTGGCCGGTGCACATGCACGAGCTGGCTGGGCAGGCATGCAATTCATGCACGATTGCACTATGGTGCCGCCATTGCACTCGCGGCAGATTCGCTATCAGCAGCCGCAGAGGCGCAGCGAGGTGCGAGCACCACAAGCACTGCAGCAGCACTGCAGCAGAGGCTCACCCTCGCCCTCTCCAGCTGAGCCAGAGCCTGGCGCTCGGTCTCTCTTCGGAGCGCCTCCTTTTCTTCATCCAACGATAGCTCGGACGAATGATGGCTGTAGGTAGAGTCACCTGATCCCTGAAGCGATAGACATTTAGATGGAATCACTTCCGGAGCTGCGCATAAGCACCGGCCCATACTTCAGGCTTTCGTGTTTGGCTGGGAGAGTGGGAAAGTCCGAAAAAAATGACCGAGTCGTGCTAGCGATGCACTCCGAGGTGATTGTAGGTAGCACTTCGACTTGCTGCCATCTCCAACTGAGTTTAAGCCACAATGCTGGAGTAAGCGCGGCTCAGCGTGGAAGCTGAAATGCAGCTCCACTCAGAGGATTGAATGATTGCTCGCCTATCAGTGCCAATGCTCCCTTGTGCACAGAGTGCGGCACACTAGCCTCTGGCCAGTTGAGCACAGATCAGGACACTTGCCGCTGGCCATATTACCCCTAATACCCCGAGGCACTATGACCCTTACCTGTTTGTAGTACAATCCCAATGCACTTTAAGGAAAGCTGTGGCCAAACAAACAGACTCGAGCTGGCAATATCAGAGCATGGGAGCTGAGAAAATTCACTCACTGCTCAGCAAATGAGACCTGGGCAACAGGTCAGGTGGTCTGAACAACATGCGCGCACACACGCGCATACACACGCACGCATGCCCACACACACACACACACATGCACACGCATGCACACACACACACACACACACACACCCGCGCGCACACACACACACACACACAATCGGTACATCTTCACCCCGGGCATCAGGTAGCCCGGTATGTCCTAGTAACAGAACCAGCATGCTGGCCGACTTCAGTTCTTCAAGGCAACTCGGGGCCAGCGTGGCTAACTAATCGATGCAGGCAGGACGTGACTAACTAATGGATGCAGGCAGCACGAAACATGCTGTCACGGTCGATGGGAACAAGGGTGGCAATAGTTCCATAGTGCAATGCATTCGTGACGCTCAGAATAAAGGTAGGATAATGAAAATCTTGAACAAGAAAATGCAAAACGGCAGCAGGAAATGGCTATGTGGATGAAGAAAAGAAAAAGACACATTGTCGATGTCTCACCAGGAGCCGGATTGGTCAAAGGCAGAAATGAAACTCGTACCGGTTGCAAACGTGCGGTGCCTGCTAGGTGGCTTATGCAGTGGCAACAGCAACTGCAATAAGCTGCCATCGTGTTCCACTGGCACACAGGTGTCTTACTGCATGCTTAGAAGTCCTACTGCCTTCATATTTTCCTCTGTACTCCCCAAAGAGGGGAAGAGAAGAGATTCCGCAAAGGAAGCTAGTAAGAGGCAGTGGAGCTTAGGGCTCCGTTTAGACCAAGATGTGGCAGAAGCTACCAGGAAGGGCCACACCTTCATTCAAAGTAATAGAAGCATGACCGAGCTGTAGCCTCTGCCTGATACTGCATCCAACCGGCGGCAGGCATGCTCAAACCTTCTCCCCTGTCTATCAGTGGCTGAAATGTCGACCATCAGCCTCTAACTTATTTGGGGGGATTCCTACCTGTTCACCGCAGTTCTGCCCCCCACTGCATCATGGGAAGTAAGTGAGCCTGGATTTGGTCATAGATTTACATACGTATGTAGGGCATAAGGAACAGCAGGCACGACAAATGATAGAGATGCCATTGACTGTGGCAATCGTTGCTAAAACACTCAGCAGTTAACCTGCATGTCACAGGCAAAGCTATTTGTCCTTCTCGAATCTGCACAAAATGCAAGTGCCCAGCAATGTGCGGGATGCATTCACCTATTGCTATTGGTCTATATGGCACGTGGGAGCAGCAGTGGCAGCAGCAGCGTCTAGGACTAGCAGGCAACCAAGCCACAAGCAACCCTACCTTCTGACCAAGGCAGTTATGACAGCAAAGACACAGGGCACACATTGCAAATATTTTGGGTGCTTCCACCTGCTACAGTGTAGGCTGACTGAATTCACACTTTCAGCCTTCTTTTAGCCTTCCTCTGAATTCTTTTTCATTTACAATTGTCCTGTCTTCTCATCACCTCCGACCCACTGCTACAGAGAGATTCCCCCTGCTCGTGGCAGTTTCTCGTGAACACAGCAGGTCTGGGATCAAAAGCCACGGCAAGACAACAAGCGCGTGAAATAATGCACATCGAATGCTTGCTGCCGCTCCGGTTGGCAGGCTCACTACTTTCGTGCGGAGTGCAGAGGAAGGCTGCCACTGAAATTCACTCCTGCCGCCCTCCCCCTACCACTGCTAACTGCGGGCTGTCACGGCAGGCTTGTCACGAATTGCCACGATTCAAGTCCTCGTCGTAGCTGGCAGCACATTCGGAGGAAACAGTCGAGCCACTGCGCACCGCTCGTTGAAATGGCCGACGGCAGTATTGACTTTTGAGAAGCTGCAAGCTGCAGATCGTTTCTCCTTCGGACAACTATTCTCCTGCTGCCGACTGTGGCGCATCCTTTCCAGCCGTCGTGAGCTGCTACTTCCATGCTACGCACTAACTCGACTGCTCTCCTGACTCAGCTATTCTTTCACTTTCTCTTTTTTGAATGAGATAAAGACTGTTGGCTACCGAATGCATACCGAAATCCGCTTATGTTTTGAGTGGGTTACACAAAGCTCTCCTGTACAACACCCGCTTCGTCTTGGTGGCTTTGTGGAGTTATAGATGAAGATTAATTATTCTACCACGACCTGCTTCTGTCCTATGAAGTGCCTGGCCGACTCAGTCGTGCCGGACGGTACATTAGGAATGAGTCCTGGGACGCCCCTCCCAGTTCTGCACTCCTTGGTCTAAAGGTGGGCTGAAAGCAATGGCGTCTGCTACTGCTGTTACGACAGATCTTGCCAACTGCCCAGGTTAGCAGGCTGCCTCGAAACCTAGCGCTGGCCAGCCCACAATACGAGCTGCTGCTAAAAGGCGAGCTGCTAACAGACCTTGCAAGCATTGCTGTAGGTCGGCACACAGCACTGGCCGGCAAGGTGCCACTAATTGACCTGCCTCCTGCATCTGTGGGTGGGTGGGGCAAGGGGATCTACAGCAGAGAGCTACTACTTACAGAGGACTCCGACGGCTGACGCTGCTGCTGTAGCAACCGAAGCATGGTCAAGGCAGCTTCTCAGGCAGCGGCAGAGGCCGCCGCAGCCGGGCAGCGGCGGCTGCCTCGGCTTGGCCCCAGGCCGATCTTCAGACCGTGGCACGACCGTGGCTACCTCCAGCATCCAGCAAACGCTGGGCCTCCCCACCAAGCGAACTGCCTTCCCATGCTCCCAGGAGGAATGGACAGAGGTCGGGGTAGGCAAATAGCCTGCTGCACTTTCCATAAAGCGCAGGCGGCAACTGACAGAATATCAATAGCCACGGCTGGAACCCTATGCGCTTCCAGCACGGCTGGCTGCCCTGGCACTCCACTCCCTGGTTCGCTGCTTGGCCGGCTCGTGGTTATTCGCCAGGCAGATTTTTGCTCCTAGAAACAACTCACGTGCCCCCTCCTTACCACACTGCAGCCTCTGTCCGGCTCCTGCTCCTGCCAGGCTTGATATTAGGGGGCTGCCCAGGTCTCCTGCTGTACCCCTATCTTTCTCTCTTTCTCTCTCACTCCCTCTCTCTCTCTCTCTCTCTCTCTCTCTCTCTCTCTATGTCTGTCTGCCCGTCTGTCTCTCCCTCTGTCTGTCTGTCTCTCCGTGTCTGTCTGTCTCTCTGTCTCTCTCTGTGTCTGTCTGCCTGTCTGTCTCTCCTCCCTCTGTCTGTCTGTCTCTCTGTGTCTATCTGTCTGTCTCCCTCTCTCTTTCTCTTTCTCTCTCTCTCTCTCTCTGTGTCTGTCTCTCCTCCCTCTGTCTGTCTCTCTGTGTCTCTCTGTGTGTCAGTCTGCCTGTCTGTCTCTCCTCCCTCTGTTTGTCTGTCTCTCTGTGTCGGTCTTTCTCTCTCTCTCTCTCTCTCTCTGTGTCTCTCTGTCTCTCCTCCTTCTGTCTGTCTGTCTCTCTGTGTCTGTCTGTCTCTTTCTCTCTCTCTCGGTGTCTGTCTGCCTGTGTATCTCTTCTCCCTCTGTCTGTCTGTCTCTCTGTGTCTGTCTGTCTCTCCCTGTGTCTGTCTGCCTGTCTGTCTCTCCTCCCTCTGTTTGTCTGTCTGTCTCTTTCTCTGTCTCTGTCTCTCTCTGTCTCTCTCTGTTTCTGTCTCTCTCTGTCTCTGTCTCTCTCTCTCTGTCTCTCTCTGTCTCTCTGTGTCTCTGTCTGTCTGTCTGTCTGTCTGTCTGTCTCTCTCTCTGTCTCTCTCTCTCTGTTTCTCTCTGTCCCTCGCTGTCTCTATCTCTGTCTCCCTCTCTGTCTGTCTGTCTGTCTCTGTCTCTGTCTCTCTCTGTCTCTCTCTCTCTCTCTCCCTCTCTCTCTCTCTCTCTCTCTCTCTCTCTCTCTCTCTCTCTCTCTCTCTCTCTCTCTCTCTCTCTCTCTCTCTCTCTCTCTCTCTCTCTCTCTCTCTCTCTCTCTCTCTCTCTCTCTCTCTCTCTCTGTCAGGGGCTGGGATCTTTTCAGGTTTGTCTAAGCAGAATACACAGCTTCCCATCAGCCGTTGATTTGTGCTTCTCCTACAGCAGGTTCAAAAGACATTATTTTTACCGGCTATGTGGGCACATGGCAGAGACCAAATGCTGACTTTAGCATCGATCTGAATCTCTGCTTCCAGCCACCGAACCCCAACAGGTTAGATTCAGAAAGTGTTGCACCTGTCTTAGCGTCACACCGCCGTGACATGCCGCAATGAGCAGCCGCTGATGCAGGAAAGTGCCGACGAGCGATGGGAGGAAGAGCACTCCTGGGAAGGGCGAGGAGCTTGCCGGGAAGGACTTGCTCGGGGCACCGGTAAAGGTCGATGCGCGCGCACCAGTGACGAAGGGGCTGCAGTAGGAGGGGCACTTCTTCAGGCAGCTGCCACCTCACGAGGCCCGACTGGGGCCGACTGCCACAAGCATGTGCATGCAGCCAGGCACGGGTGAGAGGGTGGGAGCAAAAAGCTGTTACCTCTTTTGATTCGGCCACTCACAGCCGTTTCTGTCCTGCTTTACCAAGCTGCCCTGTCGCCGGCCTGCCCCCCCCCCACTGGGCAGCCAGCCGGACGGTGTCCTAACCTCAGCAGGTGCCCTGCCTAGTCTACCTCTACCTAGTTCTGCTCCAACTTCCACTAGTGCAGTGGTTCTCAACCTTCTTAATGTCGCGACCCTTTTAGTGCAGTTCCTCACGTTGTGGCAACCCCATCCATAAAACTATTGTGTGCAAATTGTGGAAGTGCATGTTTTCCGATGGTCTTAGGCGACCTCTGTGAAAGTGTCACTCGACCCCCAATGGGGTCGCGACCCACAGGCTGAAAGCGGCTGCCCTGGTGGCTGGAGACTGCTGGCCTAAGGCTGCAGATGAATCAAAGTCTAAACCTAAGCTAGATGCATTTCTTTCTAGGAACTTCGCACAGACTGGAAAACAAACGCGTCAACTGATTGGAGATAATAAAATGCCCGGTTACAGCCTGCAATACAAAAAGTGCAGCAAAGCCAATTTAAAAGCTACATTCAAGTATACAGCAACGTACGAGCACAAGCAGCTCTCACTCTGCCTGCAGTGAGCTTTAAAGAATTGCCTACTGCACGACTCTAACCCACGATCTGAATGACTTGCTATCGTCTGTTCCCGAAAATAAGAGCCGGTCTTAGATTAATATTTTGCTTCAAATGATTCACTAAGGCTTATTTTCAGGGGATGTTTAACTTTTTCATGCATATCACAATAATTTACATTTATTCTTGAATAGCAGTCTGCATTTATTTATTCATTCATGTAATAAAACTTAATGTATTTGTAGACAAATAACCATGCAATCAATTACATTCATGTCATCTTCTGCTTGAAGTCTTCATCATAAATCTTCAAACCCCAAAGTCCGGCCTGAATTTCTTGGGAATTAATTTCCTGTAGAACAATTGGCCCCAAATCCCACGTCCAGTAATAGAGCTCTCCATAAGTGAGCACTTCTTATCCATGTAGCCTGCTCGGTGTGCATTGGCAATGCAGCTGTCACAGGTTTAATCCCATGAACTCTTAACTCGTGTAACGACATCTTGCAGGCTAGGGTTCACAAAGCTTCTGTGATGATTTTCATTCTATTTTCACTATAATCACTGATTTCCATGTGGTTTTTTTTGAATGGTTTGTTTCTTGCCATATCAATAGTCTGGAGATAGCTAGCTATTTTCCTACCGGAATCATTATTTCATTTATCCGTTTCCCTGCAAGGAAGTTTTTCATGTATTTAGAGCAGTGAGTGCTGGCTGAATCACAGACTAGCTGACTTCTTTGGACACATCGCAAAACTATTTGTGCCTTTGCACAATCGTCCCGGGAGATAATACCCGAATTCCTTGCATGCCTCCTTGACTGGGACTTATTTTTTAGTTAGGGCTGACGAGTTTCCTAAAAGAAATCATGCCGTGGCTCACTTTCCGGTTAAGTCTTATTTTTGGGTAAGTGCGTTAGTACAGCACATCTTTGCTAAGACACAGTGGTCATAAAAGACAAAGTTCACTTGAATATGCTACAAGAAGCAGGTGGATTTTTGGTTCTGCTTTAAATACCAAGTCAGTCGATGTCATGAAATCAGTCGGCAGTGTGCTCCAGGCAGATGGTGCACAGATGCCGAAGGCACAGTCTCCAAAAGATTTTAACTCTCTGTAGCATCAAGCTCTCTGGCTTGTCAGCTCGAGGCCAGGCACGGGTCCTACCTAGCCTAAAGGTTTAGGGTTTGTAATACATGACCCCAGCATCGTGCTTTCCCAGTGTCCTGCAGCCGGCAATTCTTGATTGGCCACTGCGAGCAGCTGTGATTATGGCTCTCCTGCTGCTATAAATAAATGAATGAGGCTGTTTGATCAGCACACCTTTGCTTCACTGTACAGATCTGTGTTTGTATTGAAGCTATGTGGCAGCTTCGGCCTCCCTAGCTACCGATGGGTCAGGCCAAGAAACAGGTGCTAGCTATAAGTCTAACTATTCCTGGGCATACTCTGGATTGTGCCAAGAGGTTTGGAAATCGACTTGCCATAGAAGGGCTAAAAAGAGGGTTTTGGGCTACCAGCCAACCGACACGACCCTGTCGGATCAATCAGAGGGGCTCCCGGCTTGCTGGCCCCACTTTGGTCTATCAGTCTGGTCAGCAGTTATCCCACCTGTTAAACGAAATGTGCTCGAAGCTTTCGCTGCAGCTCTTTTTGAAAAGGAGCAGACAGCTCCCATGGCAACGAGATGCATTCTGCAGCCTGAGCTCAGCTGCTACACCACAGTTCGTGTACGGGGGGGGGGGGGGGGGGCACAGCTTTTGTCGAAACTTAGCGATGCAGATAAGACCTATTGTAAGGTGCAACAAATCAAATAGAAAAATAGCTCTGGCAGAACGTGATGTCGTGAGCCTCAGCTCAGCTGCAGACACCCTCGGCACCCTGTGTGTTACTGTGCAATAGCATAGGTACAATCAGAACATCTTTAAAGGAGCTGGACATAGACCTTGCCCCTCTCCGGGGCTGTCCAATCATAGAGCAGGCTAAATTTGCATGCTCAGTGGCATGCTCCTTATAGGGGAATTCTGCTCTGTTTCAGGAAGCTGCAATCAGGCTGCAGCCCCTTTTTATCTAGACCCTATGCATGTTGTCCTGGTAACTATGACGACAAAAATACAAAGACCGATGCCAGAGAGTAGCAACAGGTACGATCGACAGCACAACTGTAGCCTATTTAATGCCTTTGATTGTTCCAACTCCAAACAATTTTTGGAGTATTATGTGGCCATCGTACGTTAGCCAATCAGTTGCAGATCTGATCAGGCTGCTCGGTTCACGGTGCTCTGGCAAGATGATTCCCTGCACTACACTCTGTCTACAATGATCGACACTATTTGGTTGGGTCACTAGGGAGACTAGGTGATAATAAAATACTTAGATCAGTTTGGCCAAAATAATGCAGGATTTTTCTTATCCTAACAACTCTGTTGTTGACTCAGCTGATCAGTGATGGCTAGTTGACAAGAGAGTCTTCAAGATAGAATCAAATTTGCTTTCTGGGATATATAGAACTAGATAGAGAGGATGCCTCCACATCAGACCCACACAACCACATTCACACATTAGCCACTTAAGCAACAGAATGAGAGATTTGCAATAAATTACCATATCAGCTTTGCACGCATTCATGATATGTTCCATGCAAGCTTTTGTTGAGTGGCGCTCAGCCGATCACTGCACCGATGACTCAATGAAAAGTACAATTTCCTTGTGTTTCCTCTTGTAACCAAACAAACACTGCATCAGATCCAAGTTGGTCAATGCATGTGTGACATCCCATTTCGACTTCTGTAGCTCACTACTTGCAGGTCTTTCGGCCGGTGCTAGTAGGTGCTTAAAGTTGGTGCACAACACTGCAGCTAGGCTTATCTGCCGTGAATGTTGCAGTTGCCACACAGTACCACTTCACACCTACCTGCACAGGCTCCCCATCTAACCATATTCAGTCCCTTCATTTTCTAGCTCCTGACTAACTATCAGAACTACTTCCCTATTAGGCTATGCATCGTATCACCTGCTCATCTGACTCAAGTCATTTTGCTCTGCCACGAACCAACCTCAAATCATTCGAAGACCACGACTTACAGATGACTCATAGCTGGGCTTGTGTAAAGTGTCCTTCGATTGCTTATGCATGCTGACACGGTACATGTTAGCACTCACCGAGTGACATACTTCCTCTCGAGCACACGTAAAGAGCATTGCAAGAGATTTAGTTCTCGCAGGATGCCATGCAAATGTCTTATTTTTATTAAGATTATTAGAAGAAATCTTGTAGCCGCCACACAAAGTGCTACTTATCAGGTATAGCAGGAGAAACGGCAGGAGTGTCACAAATACCACACCGGTCCCTGTGTTTAAACGTGTGGTTATTTTGAGATTTTTTTATGACACTATCTTTGGATTATGGGCTGTTGAGATTAATGACCATGGTATATACGTAACTGGCTGCAAAGGCCCGGGGAGTCAGGTCGAGGACGCCGGGTGGAGGGAGTCTGGTACAGGCCTGCTGTGGCGGCCGTGTGAATAAACGTCGGTGAGCCTGCTTCGGTGTTCTGTGTGGTATCGAGTGCCTGCCGCTTGCAGAATGTCAAACTACAAAATTAGCTCGCTTACCATGTTGGTCAAGCAAAGATGAATTACATACATACACTAGAGCTCACTGCCTGTGGACTAGCTTTGCTGAGTTATAGTAAAATCAATTATTTGTCTATGTACTGGCGGAAGTACTGGTCGCCATCTTGCCGAGTGACGGAAGTGCAGTGTGACGTGCCGTGGAAGACCATACAGATTTTCTTACTTTAATTAGTAGGGATACCAAACGACAGTCCAACGAGAGTCACTAACCCTCCCTGATCCGGGTGCATTCGTTAAGAAGGACGCCGCACCTCGGCACGGTGCTGCATTTCTCCATGCTATAATTATTATGGTCAAACTGCCTGATCAGCTCAAACCACATGCTCGTCCCATGCCGCAGCAGGAGTGCGAAAGTTTGCTCACAATCTTGATGGCTCAATGATGCTTGTACTTGCAGCACTCACAAGATAAAGCAGCACAATGCATGTTACTATGCTGTGCTTACCCGGTCCCTTCTAAGATGTGTACTCACGAGAAAACCGGTGGGCAGCAGCAGTGCACGGAAGAGTGAGAACGGGAAGAGGTCTAGGGCCTGCATACGACCAGATCTGCGGCGGCTGGGCCTCACGATGGCGGTACGAGTCAGCTTGCTGTAGCCTGAGGGCCTGATGCAATACGTTCCCATCCCTGTCACCTGCATGCTCTTCGGTGTGCTAAACAGCTGTCACTCACTCCCTCCCCACCAATTGACTCGTTGAACGAGAGATGGCCTAGTGATTTTAATTTGTCTCAGCAACAGCACCGAGTATGAATCTCTTCGAAGCCCGATCGGCAATGTATGCCAAAGGGAACGTGTTACTTTCAGCAGGCTTGGCGGATCAACAATATACCATATTACCTGCATCCGTGGAAAGGCTAATAAAAGCCGGCGGCTTTTCCCCAGCTTCTCCATCTCTGCAGATCCAAGCTGGAGGCAAGCAAGTCAGCCAAAGCTGAATTAGGCTCCTGGTTCCATCCAGTGCGTTACACGACCTTTTGGCATAGCTGCCTTGACAGACTAAAGTCGGCTAGGTATGAATTCCAAGCAATTCTGGCTGTTCTCTCGACCCTAACCTTAGTCCTACCTGATAAAGAGCCAACGGCTTGGAAAGGAAGTGTAGCTGTTGTGAGGCAAGGATTTTCAGCGTGGCTGCGTTTGTGCTGCGTTTGCACCGTCTGCACGGCTTCCCTTAGAAATCTTAAAAATCAGACAGATTTACAAGTGTGACACACATCGGTAGCACAGAGAAAGCTTTTAGCGCCAATGCAAGTGTGGTGATGGCCCACCAAGGCTTTACTGCAGCTATATAAACAAGGCTGCTGAATCAGCCGACCGTTACCCTGTTTCTTTTACTCTTTGCCAGCACCGGAAGCTGCAGAACGCCTATTAGGAAAACCGAGCAAAAACAGACCAACCAGTCCATTCGAAAAACCCATAACGGCCCTTAGGAGGGAATATACAATTCCTTTGCATAGCGCCCTAAGAGAGCTTAATCTCTAGTCAGGCACTTCACATATGCCGTGGGGCTTGAGCTCACGACCTCGGCCAGTATGGGCGAGCACCTTGACCACTGGGGCCAAACCAGCGCTTGGAAGAACCGACGAGACGTCGGAGCTTGTTCTGCAGAGATCCCCTCAGAGCTTTTCTTTGTTAGACGCACTTCGTGAGCCCCTGCAGCCTGGTGGAACACTACCATTGCGGACGGTGGCAGGGTCCCTCCGTCCGCAATGGCAGCGTCCGACGAGGCATTACAAATTAAATTAAATACTAGCTGATGTAACAGCCTCTTTTTTATAGCGACATAAGAGCCTTTAAGGCTATCAGCACCGCTTGCAGTGGCGACAAAGGATTGGTCACCGCAGGACCCACGACATCGGGACCGAGGTCGTGAAAAGCAACCGCCTCCTTACCGAGTGCGCCATCACGGCTCACCACCGCGACAGCTCTAGCATTCGACCGGACTCGGACCTCTGGACATTGCTGCTGCATTTGCATCAGCTGTCTCAAAAAAGCATCGAGAACACCACAAGGCCATGCCGGCAAGCTAACAACACGAACAGCCAGGCAGCCGCTGCTGTTGCCATGCATGCAAAAGTAGCGACTGGGTCGTCGGTTTGTCAGTCAAAGAAAGAGTCGAAGCAGGCACCAGCTCAGGCCAGCGCTGGCGCCTGCAGAAGGCACCGAGCAAGCTTCGAGCAAGCAGGCAAGCCCAGGCATGCCACTGAGAGCTGCCTGCCCTTGGTGGCAGAAATCGATTCTGCTCTGACCTAATGCTTCCAGAGCGACATGAACGGCACGTGACATAAATGTCATGCTCGGTGAACCAAACAGACAGACCATCGTCTGGGTGCCGCTCAGTGCACTTCGGCTAGCTAGCTCTGGTCCCCCGCAGAGACAGGCTTAGTCGGGTCAGAGCGCTGAATGGCTTCGGACGACGCCTCGGCCTTTTTCGAGGTGCTTCAGTCTTGCCACTCAGCCCATACACACCAGGGGTGGAGACTTTAAGTGCTTTATCGACAGGCGAAATCCAAGCAGCTGCCCTAAACTAGGTGTATTTACATATTTGGCCTACTCAACTCGAGGACGTGCTAGCTGTCGTGTGCTGCCGGTCATAGCCCAATACTAACTTAAATTACTGTGTCTGTACTAGCATGTTGGCGCAGAGTCGCAAACGAACGGGAGCATGACACACAAACTAGCAAGGCCGCTTGATCAGCCTATGACGAATTTTTCATTCACATATATAAATAAGCACACACATACACACACACACACACACACAAACACACACACACATATATATGAAATACCATTTAGCAGATCACCAGAAGTGGTGGGTTGCTGGCCAATAAGAAATTCCATTGCAACATAGACAACAAGATTGCTGCGATGCATCAGCTATTTTGCCGGTCATTAGAAATATATATAGCCGTGATTCGTGCAACTTGATGTGACTTGACTGTGCTTTGACGAGGAGAAACCTCCCAGTGCATATACACGCTCGACTCTTCTGAGAAAAAACTGGTACTACGATGAGATGGATGGTATACAGGTAGGCTTCACCGTGCTGCTTGGTTCATGTGACAGGAAAAGTGCTATTAAAGTCACAAGATGTTCCAAAGTCAGGTGTCAAGAGTGGTCGAGGAGTCACTAGCGTCACGTCGGTGAAACGGCTGCAGCCAAGGATATGTTAACCCTAAGTTGCAGATTGGCTTCCCACCTAAGCAAGTGACAAGTTCTGGATCTAGAGGATCCACTCCCCCACCAGACCAAGCATCGTTTATATATATATATATATATATATATATATATATATATATATATATATATATATATATATATACATATATACAATTCATTTGTATAGCACCCTAAGAGGGCTTAATCACTATTCAAGCGCTTCACATATGCCTCGAGGCTCGAGCCCGCGACCTCAGCTAGACCTAGGTCGGGGGGGGGGGGACCTTAACCACTGCACCAAACCAGCTCGGCGTACCACCCGCTTTTCAGAAACTAGCTGTCTATATATACCTCAAATCCTTTGGAGAGAGTGCAACTACTTCGTATGCTTCCAAAGCCTGGAACTCACTCCCGACTTGCATCACGACATCCCCTGACTTGACCACATTTAAAAAGAAATTAAAAATGCACCTATTTATGGCAGCATTTAGTGGGTCCTTGTGATGTGTCCTTCACGCGCTTATGCATGCTGACACTGTTGCATGCTGCCACTAACCACACTTGCATGCTGACCCTGTGCATATCACCCCTAACCATGTTATTCACGTTGTTTATCAAGCATAATGCCACTCACTATTCGATCGTGTTTCGTTTGCAGCAAATGCAAAGCACCTAGAAAGAGATTGAGTTCTCTGAAGGTGCTCTATCAAGAGCATCGTCATTATTATTATTTTTATTATTATTAGGGGGCTCATGAACTGCAGCAAGTCAGGTAAGGCTGCATATCCAAATAATGATTGTACCAGCACAGGGTAGTCGCAGAGCTTAAAAAAGCTGCCGTCTGCAGCGTCCAAAAGAACGTTTCTTCAAGTGGTCACTAGGACCTTGGTCATCACGCTGCCATAATACTAGCGCCGAGTTTTTTAGACATAAGATTAGTATACGCCCCTTTATAGACTAGCAGTTATGCCGCTTGTGGAAATGAGTGAGAGGGCCAGCTAGCACTTGCAACTTCGTGCCGTTTAGCTTTTAGCCTGGTATTATATATATTTAGCTCTTCTATTGGACTTTGGCAGACAGCAGAGCTCGAGCCGTAGAGCAGCACATCTGCTGGCAACAAGGCATGGTCTATTCTTCTGTACAATACAACGTTGGTGATTCGGTTACGTATTATACAATATACGCATGTATAGTGCTTATTGCTCAAGACAGTCTTAAAAATCCTTGAAGAATCGTCGTTTGCACTGAGGTACCGCTATTTCTCTCGATATGGGTCGTTCGTTTATTCACACTGCATGCCCTGGCAGCACCGGGAAGCAGCATCCGGCTTCTCCGGGAACAGGTCGCCATCGTCGATATGCTGGTCCATGCCGATTGCGATGCAGTCGAACTCGGTGGGAATTTTTTTTAAATACATTTTTGGGGGACTGTACTATATATGCCCTGTATTATACAACTCTGTATTATATAGCTTCTAATCCTGTCCCATCTATATGTCTTCTTGGCTGCTTGGCAACCAATTAATAATCGAGATGTGATTCTTACTCATGCAGGCTATTTCTTGGTGTGCAAAGTGCAGCAGTTTCTCAGTTGCTGACGAAGGAATGGTCAGGACTTGTTGTGATGTCACACAACCACATCAAGTTGCTGGTGCACACTCGTGGGCATACACACCCTCGCTCACACACACACACACACACACACACACACACACACACACACACACACACACACACACACACACACACACGCACACACACGCACACACAGACACACACAGACACACACACACCCATGCACGCACGCACGCACGCACACACACACACACACACACACACACACACACACACACACGCACATATATACACACCGACAGTGCATGGGGCAGGTACCAGCTAGGTGCCAGACATTGCTTCTGTCTATGCTGAGCGTTTTGTTTGGCTATCCCGGAAGGCGTGCTGCAGCAGCTACAGCTTGAAATATCTTGACCCGAAACATCGTCTCAGCCCCCTATTATGCTCACGTCGATGCCTGTCTGCCTTGCTCCTGCGGCATCGGGCTCGTGCACAGGCGGCTGTCTGCATTCACCATAGCATCTATTTAATTTCTTGCCAAAATCACCGAATGGGGAAAGATGACACCGACCGGCATCAGCTCGGAAGACGTTACACACGATTTGGATAATATAATGTAATGTGTCTCCGTCTGTTGCTTCACAAAGCCACAAAGGCTAAGTGGCTGTTACACAGACGAATTTTTAATAGCGCACTCAAACCCCAAGTGGCTTTCGGTAAGCATGGGTAGCCAACCGACTTCATTTCATGCAACAAAGACAAAGTGAGAAGCATAGCTGAATCGGGAGGGTAGTTGAGATAGTGAGTTGCATGTAAGTAGCAGCCCAGGATGGCTGGGAAAGGATGTGCCACAGTTGGCAGCAGGAGAGTAGATGTCCTTGGTTGTGTGAAAATTGTGGACGTGAATTCCGCAGCCTAGCACCTGCAGATCAAAATCATCTGTCACCATTCCTCTATAAGCAGAGGAATGGAACAGCTAATTTATTGTCTATAGAGGACTGAGGAGGCTGGAACAGATGCAGCAGTTCAGCTAGGCACGAAGAGAAGCCGTGCCAAGCTGCCGTGAGCGTTGTTAGTCAGCTTGAGAAATTCACTCTGTATCCATTGATCAACCGGAAGCCATTAAAGCTCTTTAAGCAAAGGATACACGTGGTCAAACCTTTGAGACTTGTTAGCTAGCCTTGTAGCGATATTTGTCAGAGAGCTACATGCACGTGGCCTGACACAAGCAGTAGCAACCGAGGCAGCTGCACCTGCCCCCTCCCCCATCAACCCATGTGTAAGTTGCTGTTCCGTGTCAGGCAGCGCTCACGCCACTGGAAGGAGGTGAGAGCGATCTCGAGAGATCGCTGCTCTAAGCAAGCCTCAGTCATCCGCAGTGGCAGCCGCAGATGCGCAGGCAGGCCAGCAGGTGGCAGGGCAGCACTTGACCACCCGTTGCAAGGATATCATCACCCGTTCTCCACTGCTTTTCGCTTTTACTACATACAGCACTGACGCAATCCAATCTGCAGATGGACTGCACGGAAGCATCCCGACGTTCCACGAGGCCCGTTGTGAGGGAGCTTGCATCGAGCACGGCGCTGGCAGTGCTGGTGCTGGCAGTGCTGGTGCTGGCAGCAGCAGCAGCAGCGAGGGCAGCATCAGCGAGGGCAGCAGCAGCAGCAGCAGCAGCAAGGGCCAAGTTGCCGAGTTATCTCTGCTCAGCTGCCGCCGGCTCGAGGCAGCTGAATGGCAACTCACCCACGAGTACGACTTGTTCATGGATCAGGGGTTGCTCGCTCTCTGCCTAAAACGGCTCTGGTCGACGGGCAGGCTACTGGCTGCGTCGGTGGGAGCCGGTTTCAAAATGCTGTCCGGCTGTTCGTAGCCTACCCAGCTGAACGAGCTGACGTTAACTCACGACGTCGGTGGCAGCATACAGAAATGCAGACACTCGACGTCAGATCGAATGCTCACGGCAACGACGAAAGGATGTTGCTGGCTGCTTTAACGTTGACCAGCTCTCATGCTCTTCTTGCTCACTTTCTCTCTCTCTCTTTAAATTTCTCTCTAACTTCCTGTCTGTCTCTCTGTCACTCTATCTCTCACTCACTCACTCATTCACTCACTCACTCACTCACTCACTCACTCACTCACTCACTCACTCGCTCTCTCTCCCCTCTCTCTTTCTCTCCCTCTCTCTGTTTCTGTCTCTGTCTCTCTGTCTCTGTCTCTTTTTCTGTCTCTGTCTCTGTCTCTCTCTAACTGCCTCTAACTCCTTCTAACTCTTTTTCTATCGGCACTGTTAGCTCGGCCACCTGCCCCAGCTGCCTTCGACTGAACCACACGGCTGCAGCGGCCACTAATAAGCCACTCAAGCCATCAGAGGGGCTGTAATTAGAATCAATCACAATCCTGTGAAGGAATCCCCCAGTGAGGATCCTGCCACTGCAGCCTTCGAGAGCAGCTAGACTGGCCCACTTCACTCTGCAGCATTAGCAGTATCGTGCGCCTGCTTTTAGCAACAGCATTGTGGGCAACGAGTCGTTATTTTTGCCTGGTCATCGTCTGCTAGAACGAGGCTGGGCTTCGGCAAGCTTAAGCCGCCGAGGCTTTGGCAGTAGCTGGCCACAGCCTGCAGGACGCCGGTAGCCAGGCCGAACTGCACACCGACGAATGGCTGAAGCAGCTGCAGCGGCCACATTGGATCTATTGATTGTGCCTGCTGCTGCTGAGGGCAGCCTTCATGAACTTGCAGCTTGCAGCCAGGCCGGCCCTGCTCGTAGGGGAGAACACTTTCTGCAGCCGAGCAACATCCGTTGCAACGACCAATTAAAAAGTTGATTACGATCGTTGCTCAATGCATGACCGTGAGAGGCACTGAGTGGTCTGGTGTGTAGCCTGACGCCTGATCAGCAGTATCGTGCAACAGCTTGCTCGCTAAGACTCGCAGAGGTCAGCAGAGGTCGAACAATTTAGTAACGACAAAGTGCAGTTTATAGACTGCGAGTATCTTTCTTGCTCTCCTAAATTCGTAAACCAGGTGACGGACCACATATTTCCCAGCACTGCCGAGCAGGAGTGATGGCTACTCTGCTCTTCAGCTTATAAACGAGGCTGTGACGAATCCACTGACCTTTTCTTTACTTTTATTCAAGGCTCAAAGGTCGAAGCATGTGGCTTTCTAACTATGCTCTGCATATGCCTTTAGAGGTCATCGAGATAAAAATTCGATGGCAACGGCAACGGCAACGACAACGACTAAACAAATTCATCTTTATAGTGCCCTAAGAGAGCTTATTCTCTATTCAGGCGCTATCGCATATGCCACGGGGCTCGAGTCCACGGCCTTGCTCAGCCAGTATATTCACATTGACCTTGGTTCGAGGTGGCAGAGCACCTGAACAACTGGGCCAAACCAGTGCAGGCAGGCCGCTTGGGCACCGAGAATGCATCTTTAAATGCCTCCGGGATGAGGCATGCTATCTTTGTGGTTTGGCTGGGTTAGAGTGACTGGGCAAGAGCTGGAGAGCTGGAGAGCTTTGTTAGCCAAGCTGCAGGCTCATTCCTACCAACGTGTCTTGTCTGCCTGCATTTCAATTTCCTTAGTGACCGCTGTGCTGCGACGTGACTCAATGTGATGCAGATGGAAACGCAGGAGATTAGCAGAAAAAGGCCGGTACGGCATCAGCATATGTATGTGCAGCTGTAAGGAACAGCATTAGTATGTGCATGAGCGTTTGCCTGCATGCACTTCCGATTGCCTAGCGGCATCAGAAACCGTGAAAACATCGGGTGTGCCAGGAGTCAGCTTGTTGCATGGTTCGGCTGCCGCAGGAGCACGTGTCTAGCGGCAGCAGCACCAGCACAGCCGCCCCAGCGAGCTGCCGACAGGAGGTGATGTCACCAACTGACGAGCAGAAGGCAGAATGAAGGCCATCACTTCGACGAGCCAAAAGCTTTTGGCTGGAAGGTAGTAGCAGACAGTTCGCGGCTGCGTTTTAATGCTTGCTGCGTTCGCCTGCGAGAGGTCAGTACATAGCCATCTGGTGTCATCTGGTCACTGTCTGCGACTGAAACCGTGAGTATTCTGAGTCATACGAGTTACCCTAGAACACTGACTTCGGGCTGGCCGTGGCACGTACCAAGAGGCCTTGCGAAATGCCAGCACGAAAGGCTGCACTTCCATTTTGAAAAGTAGTCAGCCATGGCAGAGCAACAAAAAGCAAGGCTGACACGATGCTCGTGACAGCAAAAAGCAAGGCTCGTGCCTTGGTGCACCGAAGCATGACCAGGCATGGGACTTCTAGTAACATGCAAAACGGCACTCCGCAATCTACCCGAGGAGGATATTCAAAATGAACTGACCCCAAGGTGCTGCAGGCCTTCAAATTACAGTTAATGCCCACATCGGAAACTTAGCTTCCATTCATTTACGGGCAAACTTTCATGGCTATAAAATTAAGAAATCGGAACTTTTATAAATGCAATAGACTGGTCTTATTGCACAAGGAAGTATCCTTTCTGTTTTGTTTTGGTGCGTTTCTAATTGGTCTGCTACCTCCGATATACTGTATGCTTATGCCTTCAATCTCCCATCAAGAAGAACACTGTCCAAATACTTTTCAGAACCTCGCCTGGAATACTCCTGCTCCTTCCCATCGGCCAGCGGTCCCCCCTGCACCGACCCTTACCGGTCAACTGTCTCTACCCCGAGCGTTCGCTAGTGTAGGTCCAGCTTTAGACCTACGTTTTTTCCGAGTTTGAAGAAATGGTACCACCTTGTGCAGTTGATGCCACCTTTTGTTTCACATCAATTCTATTGGTGGAAGCAGATCCACTGCTGACTCTTCGGGGTCTGCTGCCACTTTTCGGTTTGGTAATAATAGTAATAATAATGCTCAAAATTGGCTCTGCCAGCATATCTCCTGTTGAATCAGCTCGAAATCTAGGTGTCATGTTCCAAAGCGACCACTCGTTAGACGACCATATCAGCTTCACAGTCAAATCTGCCTATTTTCAGATTCATAACATTGCTAAAATTCGGGCTTGTTTAGATAAGGATACCACGTCCAAGTTGGTCCATGCATTCATGACATCCCGTCTCGACTTCTGCAACTCACTGCTTACTGGCCTACCAGCATGTGCGATCAGGCGATTGCAGCTGGTGCAAAAATCTGCAGCTAGGCTTGTCTGTCGTGAGCATCGCAGTTGCCACATTACTCCACTTCTCGCCGACCTGGACTGGCTACCAGTCAAGCAACGGATTGACTTCAAAGTTTTATTGCTCACTTTTAGGTCACTTCATTCTTTGGCTCTAGCCTATCTCTCAGATATACTCTCCCATCAGGCCAAGCATCATACCACCCGCTTTTCGGAATCCAACAGTCTACAAATATCTCGCACAAACCTCAAATCGTTCGGAGACCGTGCATTTAGTTCGTATGCTCCCAAAGCCTGGAACTCACTCCCGACTCGCGTCAGAACATCCCCTGACTTGACCACATTTAAAAAGAACTTAAAAACATACCTATTTAGGACAGCATTGAGTGGGTCCCTCTGATTCGTCTTTCATGTGCTTATGCGTGCTGACACTGTGCATGCTGCCACTAACCACACTTGCATGCTGACCCTGTGCATGGCACCCCTAACCATGTTATTCATGTTGTTTATCAAGCATGATATTACTCACCATTCAATTGTATTTCCCTTCGCAGCAAATGTAAAGCGCCTAAAGAGAGATTGAGTTCTCTGAGGGTGCTTTATCAAGTGCATTATTATTATTATTATAAACTGCACTCTCTGCATGCAACGCTTACAGGCATTGAGAGGATGATTCGTAAAGCGACCGTCATGCTTCTGGAAAATCTCGGTGAGGCCAGCAGAACACACCCCACCACATCGTGGACTCTCATGCATTAGGCGAAAGCAAATGGGGAAGTTACCGAAGCGTCCTCTGCCAGCTCTGTTTACTCGACATCCACCATGAAAGCTTCACGTTCGGAATGTGTTGTTAATGCAGTGGACACAACTACACAGTTTTCCTCTGGATTTTGGTTTTCTATTGTTTCGGTGAAAGAATGTTGTAAAAGAGTGTCAAAATGTCACTCTGTGTTCAACATGGCAAACCGTTCACCATGGGAGGCAAGAGTGACGTCGATTTCGTAAAAGAAGAGTTGCACTGTGCATCTGTGCAAAGCACCGACGAGAGGGTTGTCTTGATCTTCACATCCAAACTGGCATGGCACACGACAGTATCGTTCATCTGCCATCTCGGCTGGTATGTCTAGTTGTTCGCATAAGTGTGTTTCCTCATCAACTGCTGACGAGAAGAAAGTGTGGCTTTTGGGATAGATGCGTAGCAAGCACTGCATGGCTCTGATGAGGTCCGGGGCGACGGTAAATTTGTTTGCTTTCTTCCTTAAGTATCCTGCAGACCTTATTTATATCAACTGGTATATCGTGTCATTTTGTCAAATACAGTAGGAAGCAGAAACAAGCAATTTCTTTTGCTTGCACGTTCGCCTCAGAGTACTCTTTGGAACGACTTTAGAAGCATCGCGAATGCGTAACAGCACTGTGTGGATGTCCGTGGTTTGAAATCAAAGCGCTTTTACATTTAAAATTTTGCTTTCGTAGCGAGAATCTGATGGATATTTCAACGTAAAGTAGCAGAACTCTTTCAAAGCGTTCCATCTAGAAGTTGATACCACAAAAAATGAATACACTCACTGTAGTAGCCGAAAAAAGACACGGTCGTTATCGAAGAGCCTGCATCACGGCCAACTAGGCTGTAACTGTGACTGGTGCAAGGCGAATAGAATGCACTCGGGTTCATCTTTAGACGTCGTGCTTGAACACCGGAGTATTTGCCTTTAATATGGCTGCCATCATCAGAGGCTTGGCCTCTGCAATCCGTGTGGTTCAGCCCCAACTGAGCAAACTTCTCCAAGAGGGATAAAAAATGCCGACTCCACTTTCGCCAGCCACTGAAGCCCCACAAAGTATTCTGCAATCACTGCCTTATCCTCTTGATAATCCGAAAAACAATGGATTGTGGTCATTAGCTCGTAGTGGCTGACATCTGGCAGGCAATCCTGTACAATACTACAGTATTTAGCATCCTTCAGTCGACTGGGAATCTTTAAACAAAATTCAACCGGAATTAAGACTGATATAAGCAAGTTCGATTACTGATGAGTTTTAGCTCAATATTAGTGAGTTTTATTTACTACTTCCGATGTAAATACTTCCTGCAAAATTACTTTTTCAACTACGTTCTGGTCATATGTCAGACGTCAAAACTTCGGATTTCTTTTCAAACTAATTCTTCTTTTGAAAGTTGCACTTTCTAAAGTTTCGAATTGTTAACCTATTTTTGAACATCCGAGGTCAGGTGCCCTGCAGCTGCAAGGATTGTCAAGCTCACGTGACCGCACTGGTTGAAAGGCACGACACGCCTTTATGTAAGATGCTTTGCATGGATTGTAGCGAATACTATGAGCTGTTGGCATTGGACAGGTTATGAGTCCTTACAAATTTTCACCCCGGCTTTTATCGGTAGTTGGATAGTTAACACAAAACCAAGTGCTCTTTCATTTCTTCACGGTAGCATATGGATACCGTGAATCAGGTAAAGGAATGCACGCACGCACACACGCACACACGCACGCACACACACACACACACACACACACACACACACACACACACACACATATATATATTTGTTATAAGACATACGAATCGCCTCTTCCTAGCACGTGGCTAGTGCCAATGTTCCATGTCTATTACTGTTCATCTGAGCTTGACGATATACTTACGCATTGTAAGGCTAGCGCTAGAAACAACTGGCAGAGCAATGCAGAACCAAGAAGAGAGCATGGTAAAAACGTACAGCAACGGACAGAGCTGCAGGGGCAGCACACATAAATAACTGCTGCTGAAGAGTCACCCTCGGATTGTGATTCACCCAAAGCAAAGGCGTTCAGAATATGGTCGGTCCAGTTAATCCTAGCCCCCTTGGGCTTACTGGAAGGTTGTGGCAGGTGGCTTCCTTCTATGAATGCAACAGCATATATAAAGTGCATAGAACGTAGTTTAGTTCTCTTAGAACGGTACACAAATGTCTGAAAGCTATTTATGATTGCTATTATAGTACTAGAAAGTATGCTGCGGCCTGCAGCCTGAAGGTCCTGCTAGTCCACTGCCTGCCACACCCAAGACTAACCTCCTATTGACTCAATCAGCCAACCGAGAGAACGCGGGCTAGCAGAGCCTGCCGACTGGCTAAAACACTGTCTTGTCTGCTCGTAAGAGCTCGCAGTCCATCCCCAGTCATCTTGCACGCTTGCATGCCTACGTTCACCCACCTCTGTTTCTCTCCACATCTCCCTTTCAATTTTTCTCCGCTGCTTCCTCATTTGCTCTCCTCATTTCTTCTGCTCACTTTTCGTCGAATCTCCCAACCTTGGCTATAACCTCCCCCTTTCTGTCTCTCGCTCTTGCTCTCTCTCTCTCTCTCTCTCTCTCTTTTCTTTCCTGCTGTTCCGTCTTATCCGCCTCTCTCCCTTCCATCCCTTCCCTTTCTCGGCCTGCCTTCCTATTGCTGCTTGCACATTGCCATCTTTGAGGACTTTCTTATCGGACTGCTTGAAAGAGCCTGTGGTTTCTGCAGCAAATATCACCTACCATGATTGCTCTAAAAGGGGTTTTGGGCTTCGCCAGTAAGTTGCTTGCTATGGGGAAAAGTGCATGGACAAGAATGTGACCCGATCAATTTACGAGATGCAGCGGTCACTGCATCGGCTCAAGGGAGCACCGGTAGCTTCCTCCTAATGCCACTCTGCATTGCAAATTATGCTCCAGTTGATTGGTTCTGCCTTCCGAAAACGTTGCATCATGGCATGATGGACGTGGAAGTGATTGCCTCTGCCGATGACTCAAGCATAGCTGTTACATCGTCAATCTTGCAAACCACTAGCTCCAATTGCACTTCCTTTCGTGACATGCAACATTATATATATATATATATATATATATATATATATATATATATATATATATATATATGTATATATATATATATATATCTAAACTGTTGCACGTGGGAGCACCAGTCCTTGGTGCTGAATAGCAGAGGTAATCTGTGGGATTTGCTTTTATGTAGCTAACGTGCTTGCTCCAGGGTCAAATTATGGTGCAGTAATTACAGGCATTCGAGAGAGCTGAGAGCACTGCCCTCTTAAGTTGATCAGAAGACTTCATAGGAGTCTTCCATAATTTTGCCTAAGAACAAAGCATTTGCCACTCCACCACTAGTCCTTTGCTGCTCATAGGACATCCCGAACGTGTGGCTGGACTAGAACACTGCTCTTCTAATTGGTGATGCTGGTGTGAGACCATCACCCAGGTGCTCGAATTTAGATGTCGTATTAGACAGCGGCCTAAATTTGGAAAGTTTTGTTAAGAAGACTGCTTCCACAACAAGCCAAAAGATTAGGATCTGTCTTCCACGGTGGCATGCAAAGAATTTGACTAACTCCTTAGTTCTGTCTTGACTAGATTATTGTCATTCCCTTTTGGCTGGGAGACCGAAAAAAGCCACTTGGCCACTGCAGCTGGCAATGAATATGGCTGCAAGGCTAGTTCACAAACCCCAGAGGTTTGACCACGTGTCTTTTTTGCTGGAAGAGTTAGGATGGCTGCCAGTTGATCAACGAATATAGAGCAAAGTTCTTTTCTGACCCACAAGGCCTGCCACGGCTTGACTCCTCCATACCTAGCTGGCTGAACTGCTGCACCTGTTTCAGACTTCTCACGCCCTCAGATTCTGTATGGGTAATGCATTAGCCGCTCCATTCCTCTTCTTAAAGACAGTTGGCGACAGAAGCTTTTGTCCTGCAGGTCCTAGTGAAACTCACTTCCACAGTTCTTATGTAGCGACAGGTACTCTCCAGCTGCCGGCTATGGCCCACCTTTTCCAGCCATCTTTTCATGCTACTCACTCCCCCAACTGCTCTCCTGACTAAGTAATGCCCTTTCTATTTTTTTTGCGTGGGATGAATCTGCTGGCTACCGAATGCATAGCGAAAGTTGAGTTAGCTATGAGTGTGCTATACAAAACTTTCCTGCATAACACCCACATAGTCTGTGTGGCTTTCTGGAGTTACAGCCGGAGATACTTTACATACCATATCAATTATGGAAAGTCGACAGCGTTCACCGGCAGACGGTCAAGTCCAGTGCAGACAGCCGCATATGCATATCGGCTGCACGGCGAAGGTGCGGCTGGTGCCTGAGAGCACCAAGTGGTGGCGATGACCAGCTGTTACAAGTGTAACGCTCTGGCTGCCCACTGCTCCTACCTCATTGGCTGACTTGTGCTGATCAGCACATTATTCTTAAAAGCAACAGGCACTTTGCTCCTGATTACGATGAAGCATTTTTTTCATTCTTCTCCCTAGAGTTTGACCTCAGACTGCCCTCACCCTCAGTTCAGTTTTCTTCGGGTAGGAAAAACAGACTAATGGCCGACACTTCCCCAAAGCATTGGCAGACAGCCAGCCAGAAGGAGAGCAGTCCAACAGAGCAGCAGCAGCAGCAGCAGCAGCAGCAGCAGCAGCAGCAGCAGCAGCAGCAGCAGCAGCAGCAGCAGCAGCAGCAGCAGCAGCAGCAGCAGCAGCAGCAGCAGCAGCAGCAGCAGCAGCAGCAGGGCAACTGCTGCCATTAGTTGCCACCCGAGGCCAAGAGCTCGCGTTAGCTGCAAGTCGCCCAGCTGCAGGTCGCCGTGCTTGCGTAAAACAGGACGCTGTCAGTAACCAGAGTTCCCAAAGCTGATATTTTGCTGCTTTCGTCAATCCAATATGCCTCGGGAGCAGTCAGCAGTGTTTAAATCAAGGACGATGGGATCCCATTTCAACCGAAGTGCCTCTCGAACGTCAAAGTGGTGAGGGCCCATACATTCCTATGTGCTGATCTATTTGGTCGCAAAGTAGTGCCAACCAGAGTGCTAATTTACTTCCACGACACTCGCTACCAACTGCAGCAAACCGTGTTTATGCACCGACCGATGCAGCAGGTGCATGATAGCTGGATGATTATGAAAGCTAGGCTATGAATCGAAGGTATCCGTGTTGGACGAAGCTACAGAGGTAACGTTAAGAAAGCGCAGCATAGCAAAGCATGAGCACTTTGCACTAAAGCTCCGGCACTAAGTTACCGTAATGGCGATGGGCTGTAGGGAGCCAGCCCAAGTTTAATATGCCTGGCCTACTGACCCTTGGTTGTTTAGCTTTTGATGCTATCCGGCACAACGAATACGTTACCCATCCGTCAGAACCATTGCACGAAAGTCTGTCACCTATATTATGCTCGAGATCGGGTGCAGATACATCGCGACGATCCTTGCAAACTGATCAAATTGAGCTGAAGTCTCTCCTAGCTAAGCGCAGGCTTTGCTGACGCCAGGTCAGATCAGATTAGCATTTAGCACGTAGCCTCAAGCTTCACCGACACGGCTCGAGCTTCGCTGAACGTTCTGCTCACTTCACCGCAAAACTAGACCGTCAACATGACTGAATTCACACCAAGCCCAAGGGTGTGCTCCAAAATGTGCACCGAAAACAAATCCATGCCGCTATGAGCTGCCAAAGAGAAGGTAACTGTGAGGCCGGAAGCTAGCGAAGCAGACTTTGCATCTGCACACCCATGGGCTCAAATCACACCGATGGCAGGAGCTTTAAGCACTGACCTTCTACCACACTATCCATAGGGGAAGTCAGAACGGTGCCGCAGAGATGCTGTCAACTCATGGATAGACATTCAGATAAGTTTTTAGTGGGTTATCGACGGCAGCAGTCGACGAACACTTTCTTTTTGCGACACAAAGGCATGCAAATACTAACCCCTCATGCTCGCCACGGGCAGAGTTTGCTGGCGGAACACTGGCAGACCCAGTTTCACTGGCACAAGCAGCCAAGCTGCTGCGCAGCTCTTATCACCAATGCTAGAACGAGGTTTTTCAACGACTCCACCTACCTGCCGGACGAAGCCGTGCGTGCTGTCTTCTGATTGGCTGCGATCGGCTTGCTTAAACATCCGCCTGCGAGTCATGTCTTTGGTTGACTACAACCGGACAGCATCAACGACATTAGACTCACTCAGGACAAACTCATTCAACATCTGCAAGTGAAAGGTAGTGACTGAGGAGGCAATCGTTGTCTCTGGAGTAGCCTACAAGCAGCTATGGAGGCCTGGGTCACTTGATGGTTCTGAATGCTTTAGCATCAAACAACCCAAGGCTAAAACCTCAGAGTGACAAGGGACATATGGTGCCAATAATTCAAGTGCTCAGCATTTGTCTCACTGCTCTGTCACAACCCTGTCGGAGATTAGGATGTTGCAAAGACACATACTCTAGGCGCTTTGCCCCGATAAGTTTGCCCCTATAAGTTATAAGTGCTGCCACACTGCCTTTTGCCAAGCCGCTCAAAACGTGCCATTGTGAATATAGCTTAGATTATAGTTTACAATCGATCGGAATTGAGATAGCAGGCGAGAAGGTGTTTAACCTGAATCTGACTTGAACTTCGATGCAGATAGTGTGCACTGTAAGTTTGGAACAAGAGTTAGGTAATTATTGTGCACGCTCTTTAAACCACACCCAGAAACAGACTTTCAGCCACGACTTCAATCTAGAACACTTGCTTCGAACATTACTTTAGCCTGCTCGATTGTACAAATAAATAGATGACAGGGGGAATCCAGCTTCAGGTTAGCCATTTCGATTAGGATCGTTAGTATGTCTAACAATGGCTGTGCTTTTAAGGTTATATCAATGTCAAAATCTTTGAACAGCTAGGCTCATTTCCATCATCAAAGCCAAGAAGTTTTCATTCCGGATTGTAACTTAATATTTGATTGGCCAGTGCTGGTGTACTTGCAGTTATTGCTTGGGCGCCTATTACCCACCTTAGCCAATGGTGGTGCAGCTGCCTGTGATTGCCTGCCAATACTATGCTGCATGCCCCGACGCTAGCGAATCGAAGTGCAGTGTTCCTGTTGCTAGGCACGAGCCGAGATGCTAGGAAATCAGGGTGCAGCATTTGTGGGAAGACGAGATTTGTGCGACCTATTAACGTCTGCGAACCGGAAGAGAAATTCATGGTGCTAAGTACTGGTGAGTATTAGTTCCCCAACGGCTTTTGCTGTTGAGCTAGACACACTCTCAACGTACTCACAGTGAGTTGCTGCATTCTACTAATTCAACTGTTCTGGAAAGAGTCACGAATGGCTTTCATTTGGGATTTTAAAATCCATAACACTATAATAATAATAAAAATAATAATAATACATTTGTATAGCACCACCGGGGAACTGAATCTCTTTCGAAGCACTAAACGGATGCTGTATAGAAGGCATTACAAAATGATTTATGGTAACACCGACAAGAAGCAGACATAGTGTAAGTAGGTACGCGCGCGCACACACACACACACACACACACGCGCGCGCGCGCACACACACACACACACACACACACACACACACACACACACACACACACACACACACACACACACACACACACACACAACACACACACACACACACACACACACGAAAGACAAATCACAAAGACCCGCCAAATGCTGCAGTATACTGGCGCGTGTTAAGCTTCTGCTTAAATGTCGTCATGTCAAGGGACGCTGTGACGTTCGTTGGTAGTGAATTTCCGGCTTTGGGGGCATTGGAATTAAAGGCATTGTCTCCAGTGACCCTATAGCAGGGGCCAAAGAGGCAGTAAAGAGATTTCTGACACTCGGGTGACCACCACAGGCATTTAAACATACTTTTAATTTTTAATTGTAATTTAATATTCAGCAATTGACCAATGCTGGCTAGAAAAAAGCATCAGCTGATGTCTGGTAACGGAGCCTCTAGTCTGGCGTGATGGCTGCTCGGTGAGTGAGCACAAACTAAAAATCTATATAGGTTAATCGCAGAGGAACAAATATTTTCCAGGAAGCCATACCGACGCAGTGCAACGTGGCTTCACATGCCTGCTGGGCAGCAGCGATTCCTCCCTCGCCCACCATTTAACTTGGGGGGGGAGGGGGAGGCATCCGGACTGTTCTTTCACAGTAATTGGGTCGAGTCGTAACCGATGACAGTCACTGATGACGTCTTACGGAAATGCCACACACACATGGCATGAGGATCCCGTACTTGCACAATTGACCCGGCTTCACGAGCCTTATCGTGAGATAGCTTAGCTTAAGATGTCTGCTCCCAGTCGTGGATGCATAAGGTCAACTCCCGAAACTAACATAAGTCCGACCCATATTTGTTGTTCAAGTGGAAAGACCAAAGACACGACGCCATTCGAGCCAAGGGAGCCCAAAGGGACGCTCGATTGGCGTTGCTTCCATAATAGCGAACTGACTGCACTGACAACGCCCCCACAGCATGGCTGATGCTCGAACCGTAGCCTCACGTGGTCTCACGGGGCTCGGGCCGAGCTCGCTCACTGCAGCCTCTAGACGTTAATGCACGCCATGCAGGCACATGAATGAAGCGGAAGCGGATGCGAAGAAGAAGGCAGCTGCACCGTAAAAGCAGGTAAAAGCAAGTAAAAGTTAAAGCAAGCTCCATGTCGACTGTGTCGGGGCGGGGAGAGGTCGGCAAGGAGGCTGTGCAGAAAGCAGGCCGGAGCCCCGCCCCGAAATGAGACCCAGCCTGCCCAGAAAGCAGGTGACTCAACGCCGACCATGCGAAGCAAACAGACTTGCCATGAACGACTCTTTTCAGTGGCTAGATACATAGCTGAGATTCCGATCGAGAGCTACGGCAGCAGGACTTTGGTTAAACAATTAAAAGCACAAGAGCATGATGAACCTTGGAGCGGTAAGCATGGAGCCAAAGCTGTAGCCAGTTGCTCAATGCATTCGGAATCTAACTGTGTATCCATACCTCGTACAAATCTCAAATCGTTTGGCGACCGTGCCTTTAAATCGGAAGCTCCCACAGCCTGGAACTCACTCCCGACCTGCATCACGACATCTCATGACTTGTCTACATTTAAAAAGAAATTAATTAAAACGCATCTATTTATGACAGCATTTAGTGGTTCCTGCGAGTCGCTCTTTATGTGTTTCTGCGTGTTGAAACTGTGCATGCTGCCACTAACCAAACTTACATGCTGACCCTTTGCACGTCACCCATAAACTTGTTATTCTTGTTGTGTATTCAGCATGCTACCACGAAGCATTCGTCAGTACGTCATTTGTAGCAACTATTAAGTGTCTAGAAAGAGATTGAGTTCTCTGAGGGCTCAATACCGAGTGTTTTATTATTATTATTATTGAGCAGTGACCGAGAGGCCATGTGGGCTGTGAAATGCCGAATGGAGGATGATAAACTAGGTCGGAGGCAAACGCGAAGCTCTCTTTACTATAGCTCCTGCTTACGTCACCCTTTTTTGTTTGGTTTCGATAGTTTGTATGTTGCTGTCTACACAAGCAGACCTCGTCGTCTGTGCACTTTGTACCAGCCTGTACTTTGTACCGTGCCTTAAAGGCCATAGGCAGCCCCAAAAAGCAGTGGCTTCAAGCTAGCTTTCAAGGTTGCAATGACTATAGGCATCGAGGGTCGAAGATCTTATTCCTGAAAATGTAAGCACGAGCACAAAGCCTCACGCAGCCCTCACGCAGCCCTCACGCAGCCCTCACGCAGCCCTCACGAAGCCCTCACGCAGCCCTCACGGAACTACCTTTGCGAGGCCAAGACGGACGCTTTGCTTGATCAGAAGTACTTGGGGACTCACTTTTGCCACGCCATCTTGGTCTCAGCCGCGAGTGGGATTGTTTTACGAAACTCCGTGTGATGCTCGCAGATCGACCAGAGTTCCTCACTTTAAGCGAGTGTCGGCCCCTGCGCCAGCGAATTTGGCGCTCGGCAAGACCTTTTCCGAGTACGCATCGGAAAGAAATGGAAGAGTCAATTCCGGCCACCCCACCCCCCGATCGAAAAATGTCGGGCTCAGCATCCTGCGAACAAAGCTGAAGCAGCCCCAACGTTGAAAGTTTACCTGAAACCCGACCAGCCCATACCGTAAGGTCATTTGGGTAAACGTGTAAGTGGCGACGTTGGGGATCAATCTTTTAGCAACCAGTACCCTATCGTGCCCGAATCGATCGAATTTATTTTGTATGTCGTGCACCGGGGCCTGCTGCCTTGGCACAATTCGTGCCTTCGGGGGCGGGAGGGTGTTTGGCAGCTGCTGGAAGTCTTCGGCACTCTTACACAAGATCAGCATCGGATCTGCTAGAGACGACGCCCTGAAGACAAAGGAGGTCAGGCTCGGCGGAGGTACGCCGGCCGAACCACGCCAACCAGCGAGCTGCCGGTGAAAGCCGAGCTGGCTCTGTAGCTTCCACCGGCATCTCTCACTCAGAGGGATGCCGACGTCGACGACCGAAGGTCATTCTTTCAGCCATGACCTTCAGTGTCTCGTGAAGAATTGCCACAGGACATCGGAACGGCGCCTTTAGCTCACCTTCTCCACTTTCACCTGAATTTAAAATGGTTGCATGATTTAACAGCCTCTTTTGTGTTGCTAGTGGCAGAAGAAGTGCCTTAAGCTGGTTTTACACGGCGAGTCTTGCTCCCGACCTGCTTCCTAACTATTTACACGTTGCCAATACGGGGGGCCGAGCAAGATTTATAGAAGACTTAACTAATACTCGACAGCCGAACGTAGTTCTACTTCTTGGTTAACACTCAGGCAAGACATTGAAAACGACCAGTCGCATGCACCGTCGAGGGCAAGTCTTTTTCATTGCTCTGAAAAGCACGGCACGAATCGACGTGCGAAATCATCGAAGCAATCCACGAGAATCCACGAGAGTCCCTACTTATGGAAAACAAAAGCCCACGATACAGCAATCAGATAGTGTGGCTGCCAGCGATAAAAGCAATCGTGGAAGTTTAAAATTCAGCGGGAATTTCGGCAATTTACTAGCTCCAAAACAGAAGCAATTTTCCTAGAACACCGGGGGGGGGGCTGAGGGAGCACAAGAGCGAGACTTAGAGGAAGGCAGGTCGCGAAGACGTCCTACAAAAAAAGAGCCCCAGAAGTAGATATGAAGCAGGTAGGAAGCACGACTAGCCGCGTACACCTGGCCAGCTGTCGCCACCGCTTTCGATGGCTAGCTGGACCCTACACCCTGTAGGGAAGTCGGCAAAACCTGAGGCAGGTGCGCCGCCATCTGGCTGAGCTGGCAAAGTGGCAGTAACAAGTCCAGCTGGCCGGCTACGGAAAGGTATGTAACCGCAGAGAATGCAGCCTCGATCGGGCGGTTTCTCTCTTTGAAGAAAAACCAGCTCCCCAGCCATAATCGCTGGGAAGGCAGCGAGCGAAGGCACTACGACGCCGCCATGCCCTGAAATAGGCAGCACTTGTCTGTCGATTAATATCCCCACGTCGTCCACGAGCGTACAGAAGGCAGGGCGCCCTGGATTGCCGTGGCTGATTAGGACCTAATAAGGCACCGGGGAGCGAGTGAATGGGAACGAGTTGCCGACGAGCTGCTCCTGCTCAACTTGCTCAGGCGGTCGGGCAATGCTGATCGCACCAACGAGCGAGCGAGCGAGCGAGCACGAACCCATTCACATTCCGCACGCTAGGATTCTTCATTCACCCAGTTAGCTCTGTTTATGGTTTCCTGCCCACTTCCGGATGCGTTCATAGGCCGGTATGCCGTGTGTCTAAAAATAGAAGCAACTGCAGCAGCAGCAGCTGACCGAACTCACGGTCTTTCCTGCGTGGCTATTGCCGTGCTCGACCGAACTCGATCGTCTGATCTCGGCGTGTTTCTCATGGCTCGCTCCATTCCTTCTGCGCCAGCTTTTTTGTGCTCAGTCGTCTGCATGCATGCACTCAGTGTCCTGCCCTCCTTTCTTTTCCCTCGTACGTCGTCGCTGGGCTCCAACTCAAACTATTGCCAGTTCTATTTCCATCTCTCTCTCTCTCTCTCTCTCTCTCTCTCTCTCTCTCTCTCTCTCTCTCTCTCTCTCTCTCTCTCTCTCTCTCTCTCTCTCTCTCTCCTTCTCTCTCTCTCTCTCTCTCTCTCTCTCTCTCTCTCTCTCTCTCTCCTTCCCTCTCTCTCTCTCTCTCCTTCCCTCTCTCTCTCCCTCTCTCTCTCTCCCCTTCCCTTTCTCTCTCGCTCTCTCTCTCTATCTTTTGGCCAAGTTACATAACTATTATTCGTTACTGCATTCCTCTATCTATGTTTTTCTCTACTTATTTGGATTCCCTCCCCAGGCGTCCATCTCTATCTCTCACTTTCTCATCTACCTTTTTCTCGCCTTTCCTCCCTCCCCCAAACTTTGGCTATGCCTCTCTCTCTCTCTCTCTCTCTCTCTCTCTCTCTCTCTCTCTCTCTCTCTCTCTCTCTCTCTCTCTCTCTCTCTCTCTCTCTCTCTCTCATCTCTCTCTCCCCCTCTATCACCCTCTCTCTCTTTTTCTCTGCGTCTCCTTCTCGGTCGCTCATTTACTCAGCCCACCCCCTCTCAGCCACGGTACTCACCACATACCTCTCAATCACCTGGTTGCTAATTATTTCCCCTTCCCATACCATCTTCCCCTTTTCTATCGCCAACCAGCCACTCCATTGCTCATACCGCTGAGCAGCAGCAGCAGCCTGAACCATCCTGGTAAGCCTCATATCTCATATCTCACGCGCGTGCCAGAGTGGTCCACCCAGGAGCAGCGGCACGAACGAGGTGGCCACGTGCCACTCGTACCGAGTGCCCTGCACTGCACGGAACAGCCTGCTCGGGATTCAGCCTAGCCAGAGCTGCATTAGGCCTCCTCAGCCCGACGACGAGAACTTACCTCTGCCGACTGTTCGCTCTGGTGCTGAGCCGGCCTGCAGCCTCCGGCTGGCCTCGATACTGGCCCGGCAAGACGCCGACTGGCCGACGGCTGCGTCGTGCTTGGGTTCGAGCACGCGCGACCAGCCCCTGCAGCCTCGGGCAACGTAATCGGCAAATGAGCCTCGATTGCTAGCAGATGAGCAGCTGCTGGCACGAGCCGGTGCCCGGTGCTGCTGCCAAAACAATTAGGGTTCACTGGCAGTCAACCGGATCAGCTGCATTTGTCTAACCAGCCCTGCGGAGCAATCCCAGAAGCTGGCAGAGTTGAGATGATCCGAGCCTGCCCTCACCCCCCTTCACGGGCGGCATTTTACGCGCGACGAGCAGTAATATCGTCCCTACTTGTGGCACCTCTGGTGCCGACCGTAATTAGGTTTACAATCGCGCGGCAGAGCTGGCTGCCTTGCGAGCAGCTTTTTCTCAGACGCACCACTAACGAGCAGCCTCGGCCGCAGAGCCGAGCCAGCGAATCGTGCTGACTGCTTAAGCAGCTCCTTACGAGCGGCTCGCACGATCGCTATTTGGCAGAGGCAATTACCGCAACAAAATCGCTCTGAATTGAAACGCTGGAAGATTCTAGGACAATAGCTAAAAGGGATCTCAATAGCAGAGAGTGCTCATTGCCATCCCACAGCTATCTTACGGCACAAAGGCAGGCAAACGCTGGAATGCCTTGATTGGCACGATCCTATCGCAGCTAATGTATCAGCGATATAAAGCTTCAGGGTGACAAAGCTTCAGGGTGACAAAGCTTCAGGGTGACAAAGCTTCAGGATGACAAAGCTTCAGAGTGACAAAGCTTCAGGGTGACAAAGCTTCAGGGTGACAAAGCTTCAGGGTGACAAAGCTTCAGGGTGACAAAGCTTCAGGGTGACAAAGAAGACAATCATCAACGAACCTTCAAAGAATTGCAAGATTGTATCGGAAGAGACTCATTCCAGGATGCCAGGCACCGAGTGATATATACAATATTCAACAACAACTCCGAGTAGGCAACAGCTTCAATAGACTATCGCCTTCCAAGTAGGTAGTTGCACTACCAAGCACACGTTTATGACGTTTCTTTCTGGAAAGGCGACACAAATCCAAATCAATTTAGAGCCCTCCGATTGACTTTTCTGTCACAGCGAGTTCGAGCCAAGCGCTCTGTGAGTTGCTGGAAAAAGAGTTTGCCGAAGGCCATTCGAGCTTATGCTTGACTTTCTTGTGACATGCGGACTGGATTCACTCTAGAGTGCACGAGTCCTCAACTGATTGGATTGATAGGCTCGTTGGATTCTCGGCCTCTCGCTGCTGCACGAAAGCGAAGACCTGCTCGTGCACATTCCAAAGCATCCCGTTAGCGGAGCATCGTAGCGGACTTGGCTGGACTTCAAGGATAGCTCGCCACTCACTAATCGCCCACCGTTGCCCACCGTAGGAATAGAGCTAGAGAAACCAAGCGGACAAAGTTAGACATTCGACAAAGTCCAAAGAGAAGGCTTCCACAGCTTTTCGCCGAAAGCATCTCGTAGCAGACGCCTCTCCCGAGCGGCGGGCCTGCCGGCTTGACCTCGAAGCGCTACGGTCTGCGTAAGCAGTAGCCTTGCCTCGCAGGACTGCCGTCGAAGGCAGGAGCGCCCATTTCGCCCAGAGACTTGAGCGACTCAGAGCGAGATAAAACCGAGGCTGCGGCCAAAAGCTGCTGCTGCTTGCCCTGTCTTCTTCCGGTCCTACCGCGACCACCGGTACCAAGCCGGCGTACCCCTCACAGACAGGATTTATCCTATGAGCCTAAATCCGAAGGGCGGCCAACTAGAAATCGACCACAGCGGCCAGCAGCCGTGCTCCCTGGCCAGCTTGCTCTGGGCTACCAGTACTGGTGCCCTTCCGCAGCAGCTGCTGCTGCTGGCCGGTCAGCTCGCTCAAGACTAATCAATTTCTTCAGCCTGAATATCGGCTCTGCCCCAGGACCGGATATTGAGCGGGCAGCCGAGGTCGGGGGCGGGGGGGGGGGAGGCACAGCACTCGCGTTTGACTGCATTGGGCCTCTGCCACCACCCTGCCACTACTCTCTTGTTTTCAGAAATCCAACGTAATGCTGGACGACGGTGTCGACGTCTCCTTTCGTCTCGATTCCCAACAAGAAGAGACCAAAGACAAAGACCAAGACGAGACAAAGACTCAGGCGAAGACCTGCCACTGGCAATGGCAAGCTGGGCGTGACGAGTCCCCGCACCCATCCGAGGATCATTTTGCTTGCTCCAGGACTCTTTCGCCGACAGCAGGTTGACATTCGCTTCGACGGCGGCCCATCGGCCTAAATTGTAATTTAACCAATCTAACATCAATGGCACATTTACTGATGCAATTCCATCAGCAGATAGACGCCGGCGATTGAATAGTACAAGCCCCGATTCAAAACAGATGTGATGTATGCATCATTAAAACCTGCTATCCTGACTCATATCCTGGTGTCGACTACCAAAATGCCCCAATAAAGCTCTCCGGGAAAAATAGTGATGGTGATAACAATAACGATTATAATAGTAATGATGGTAAAGCATTTATGTAGCACCCCCTGAGAACTAAATCTCTTTCTAGGCACTCTGCATATTCTGATAAAGAAGCATGTTTATTGGTTACTGGTAGCATGACACAGTGTCGGCATGTATAAGCATTCAAAGAAAAATTAACAGCGGCCCCGAGTCATCTGTGTGCCTTTGCATGCTTATCTGGATGACAATCGTATACTTTTGCAAGCTTGCCTAAGCGGGATACACTGTTTCTCATTGACTATTGGTTATTGCTTCTCTCCTGGGAAGTTGTAAAGCTTACCTGAATAAAGCATTACTTTCTCTTAGGGCACCATAAAAATCACTTGTTTTTTATTATATGACTACTATTATTAACAAGAGACACAGTAAATGCCGAAAGGAACAGATGGAATTTAGCTCTTTTTTTACAACGTTGGCAAATCAGGGAATGTCAAGGTGACAGACAGCAATGAGTTCCGGGCTTTGGGAGCAGACGAGCTGAAGGTCTCGTGGTCTCAAGGTCTCAAGAGGGCTTGAGGCTGGCTAGGGGCACAGCTAAACGAATTGAGTCAGATCTGAGTGGGTAGTACACTGTCTAGCCTGATAGGGAAGTACTTTAGGTGGCTTGGCCGAAGCAAGAGAATGAAGGGACTCTCAGTGAGAGACAAAAGCCTTAAGTCGATATGATTTTCGACGGGGAAGCTAACACAAGTCAGTACGAATTCATGGAATGTAGCAATTGTGACGTTCACGACAGATAAGCCTATCTGCCAAGATTTGACCAACCATAGGTGCGTGATTGCATGAGCCAGAATACGACCAGTGAGCTTCCAACAATAGAAATCTAGACGATATGTCCCGCATGCATGGACCAGCTTTGTTGTAGTATCCTTGCTTATGCAGGCCCAAATTTTTGCCACGATACTGCTGCAATTGGCAGACTTGTCTGTGGAGCCGACAAGATCGGCTGATAAAAGGTCAGTTTTGAATAGCACGCCCAGATTGCATGCAAAATGCAATGGAAAATCTGGCGGCCGCGCCCTTGTAAGGGTTAGTCCTTCAAATTTCCAAGTAACATTAGGTTTTCCCATAACTAGTAAGATAACTTTATCGTCATCTAATCTGAGAAAGTTTGCGCTTCCCTACAAGTGCAATACATGCAGCAATGGAGGGGAGAGAGTTTGACGAATTGGAAGGCACACTGGGATCGAAGCACAAGTACAGCTGTCTATAATCTGAGTAAAAATGGAAGACTATATTGTGCTTGCAGATTACATCGGCAAGAGGGAGAATAAAAATAGAGTATCCCAGTTACTAGTTCAACTGGTTACCTACAACTCGCTCTAGTGTCTTTGAAAGAAACAGCTATTCGGAGACTAGGTGGATGTTGCTCAAATTCCCTTGGTCGAGTATCGACTTCTATTTGAGTGGCCTGAAAATAGCCTCCCTGACAAAGAATGAAGAATACCTGAGGTTACAAAAAATTTATTAACTCAGATATGCAGGATAGACGCCAATATATATGCACATCAGAGGAAAGACAGTATGCACAAGAAAAAGTAAAGATATGCTTATTCAGTATCCTCATTGATATGGCTGCCGAATAGCCGCTCTGCGGTTCTCATCCCACTGGCAGCAGGCAACAAAGACCTGTATGCTGCAGGACTCAAATCCGATGACCTATGAATGTCCGATCACCCCACCCCTAGGCTAAGACCCATACATGGAATCTAGAGGAATTCGGAAATCAGTAGGCGGTTCGCTAAAGCTTCACACCCCCTGTCGCTGGACAGACTAGAGAGTCTAGACTAACTCGTGAAGTGACCATACCTTTGGCATGCAGCTACTCACTTCATACTGCCCAGATGCTCTTGTGTGCATGTCATATCGAATGCAAACCAAGCCACGAGCGTTTTCCGTAGCACACACAGGTAGCTCAATCTTGTTTCTGACTGTCAAATCGAATCATTCTCATTCATCGTCTTGTCTCACGCAACACCAGCCGCAGGATACATATATACATATATATATATATATATATATATATATATATATATATATATATATATATACATACATATATATATATACACACACACACACACATATATATATATATATATATATATGAAATGTTTGTGATGGCAGCTCTGCAGAATTTTAAAGCAAGCACAGTTGTACCTTTGCTTTGATCCCTCCCAGCCTTCGAGCACCTCAAATTCTCTCAACTCACTTGCTGCATGCATTGATGACATCCGATCATGGATGGCAGCAAATTTTCTAAAACTAAACGATGATAAAACTAACTTACTAGTTATGGGCAAACCCAGTGTGATCCAGAGATTGAAAAGGCTGACTCTCAAAATTGGTTCTGCCAGCATATCTCTAGTTGAATCTGCTCGAAATCTAGGTGTCATATTCCAAAGCGACCTCTCGTTAGACGACCATATCAGCTCCACAGTCAAATCCGCCTATTTTCAGCTTCATAAAATAGCTAAAATTCGGGCTTGTTTAGATAAGGATACCACGTCCAAGTTGGTCCATGCATTCGTGACATTCCGTCTCGACTTCTGCAACTCACTGCTTACTGGCCTACCAGCATGTGCGATCAGGCGATTGCAGCTGGTGCAAAACTCTGCAGCTAGGCTTGTCTGTCGTGAGCGTCGCAGTTGCCACATTACTCCACTTCTCGCCGACCTGCACTGGTTACCAGTCAAGCAACGGATTGACTTCAAGGTTTTGTCGCTCACTTTTAGGTCTCTTCATTCTATGGCTCCAGCCTATCTTTCAGAGATACTACCCCATCAGGCAAAGCATCGTACCACTCGCTTTTCGGAATCCAACAGTCTAGAAATACCTCGTACAAACCTTAAATCCTTTGGAGACCGTGCATTTAGCTCGTATGCTCCCACAGCCTGGAACTCCCTCCCGACCTGCATCAGAACATCCCCTGACCTGACCACATTTAAAAGAAACTTAAAAACATACCTATTTAGGACAGCATTTAGTGGGTCCTTGTGATTCGTCCTCGATGTGCTTATGCGTGCTGACACTGTTCATGCTGCCACTAACCACATTTGCATACTGACCCAGTGCATGTAACCCCTAACCATGTTATTCATTTTGTTTGTTTTTCAAGCATGATTTTACTTACCATTCTATTGCGTATCACTTTGCAGCAAATGTAAAGCGCCTAGAAAGAGATTAAGTTCTCTGAGGGCGCTTTATCAAGTGCAATATTATTATTATTATTATTATTAGACTGTATTGAGCTGCTTGGTGATAGATGAGTCATACAATTTAATCAACTTTGATTTCAAAGTTAAATTATGCAAGCTGAATTCAATAAAATAAAGGATCAAGTCCCGAAAACTGACAAATTCATACGGCGAACACTAAAGAGGAAGTAGTGAATAATCGTAACGGGTCATCTGAGTTTCGGTCAGCAGACCCAGAACCAGACCAGAGATGGCAGGCAGAAACAGTTGTGGAAGGCTGGCCACGATTGAGCATGCGCGATCTTTTTCTTTTACTTATTCGATCATTGACCGTGGAGATTGGCCAGTCAAATCAGATGCAAGAAATTTGGCTGCATTCTCGAGCGTCCTTGATCGGAGTCCGGATCATAGGGCAGGTTGGAAAGGCATCGAGACGCCGTGACTCAGGTAAATCTCGAGTAGCAAGTGTACATTAGCTTTGCAAGTGAGCATAGGTAAGCTTATTAAATCATGGACCCATTCTGATTGGCCGGGAGCTTGAATGACAAGGCAGGACAATAGCTTAACCGCGGAGGGCATTATAAACAGCTAGCAGCCCAGCTGTTTACCTGCCCAGCCGGCCCTGGCCGTGAATAAAGAGAAAATCATTATCCGCCCTTTGTCTTATTCGCGGCCAAGACCGGCAGCTTGGGTTATACAACTCAAACAGATTTGCACTAGTCTCACGCAGATTTAATTTCTTGCCTAAGGTAGACGGCCAGCGAGTGACTTCCACCTGATTTGTGATTACTAGCACTTGGCCGATCCTAGCCGAGCCTGTTGCCCCGGCTGGGATCGCACAGCAATCGGCTGGCCATGGCACCCTGGAAGTTTTGCTGCACGAACACACCATGCAGCGACTGCATTGTCCGACAGAGCAGATGCTAGGAGAAAAGCCTCCGTTTGGCATCCGACTGGTTTCAATGTTGCCCAGAGACAAAACTTGACCGGGGTCTAAACTCGAGCTTAGAGGTTTTGGCTATCGTGGTAGATAGGACTGGCTTAGGAAGATCTATCGACCGCTGGCATGTTGGCTGAGGATCCACCTCCGACTGGCATGCTGATTCTCTGCCAGGGCAATCTATGACAAATAGTCGGTGACAGAATAACAGCTTCAAACCGAGAAACCAGGCGAGCCCCATGTTGCTGACATGCTGCGGTCATGTGACAATGTAACGTCGTTAGGTCAAGTAAGGTTGCATTCACTCAGTAGTGCCGAGGATTCAGAATAGGTGTATTCTGGTCGTGATGTTTACTTTAGAGGAAGCCGAACGCTTCCATTGAGCGGGCAGAGAAGTCAACCAAGGGCCCCTGGCATCTCACAGTGCATACAAAGTGGGCATTAAAATGATGTCACGGGATTCACTAATATTCTTATGAATAGTCCGGCTGCAGAGACATTCGGTCAATAGTACCGTACTCCAGTCTTCACGTTGAAATGCCGTTCGCGAGTGGAAGAGCCCGGATTTTTATCTGTGGGGGGACAAGACCTGCACAACTTTTATGTAGGCAAGACCCGTAAGATTTTCATTTATACTAACTAGACCTACAGTTAAGGAAACATTTTAGCGAACAATTTCGTGCTATTTATTCGAAACGAACTAGGCGGTTGCTTATTGAGCAGAATTAAAACTGAATTTCATCGACGGTGACGGTGAAGGCATAGGGATAGGGACGGCCCACGTCGCTGCCCCCTCGCCCGTGTGGGGGCCATAATCCCCCTGCCCCATCATGCAAATCACCATAAGCAGGTCAATTAATTTGGAATGAAGGGCTGGCTACCTCGTAGCTGCGCCGAGAAGGAAAAAGCTTGTGAGATGTGCCTAAACAGAGGTTGAGTGGGCTGAGTGAGATAGTTTGAATCGAACGACGTTAGACTAAGCGACTCTCACGACTATGTAATGTAATGTATCTCCGTCTGTAACTCCACAAAGTCATAAAGACCACGTGGGTGTTACGCAGGAGAGTTTTGTATAGCGCACTCACAGCCTAAGCGGCTTTCGGTACGCATTCGGTAGCCAACAGACTTTGTCTCACGCAGCAAAGAGAAAGTGGGAAGCATAGCAGAGTCAGGAGAGCAGTTGAGGTAGTGAGTAGCATAGAAGTAGCAGCTCAGGACCGCTGAAAAGGATGTGCCGTAGTCGGCAGTAGGAGAGTAGTTATCGTTGCATAAGAATTGTGGAAGCGAGTTCCACAGTCTAGGACCTGCAGGACTATCAACTCATGTCGCAGTGTCGTCGATGTAGATTCAAGGTCGATTAAAATGAAGTACTGTATATATCCTTAGTTACTGTACATTAATGCTAGCTGCCAAAACTCTTGAATGGGAACCATGTTTAATTGAAAAGTCTGTATGTTGGGGGTCAACTTAAATATAGACCCACTAATAATAATAATAATAATAATGCACTTGATAAAGCGCCCTCAGAGAACTCAATCTCTCTCTAGGCGCTTTACATTTGCTCCAAAGGGAAACGCGATTGAATGGTGAGTAATATCATGCTTGATAAACAACATGAATAACATGGTTAGGGGTGACATGCACAGGGTCAGCATGCAAATGTGTTTGTGGCAGCGTGCACAGTGTCAGCACGCATAAGCACATGAAGGACGAATCACAGGGACCCACTCAATGCTGTCCCAAATAGGTGTTTTTCAGTTCTTTTTAAATGTGGTCAAGTCATGGGATGTTCTGACGCAAGTCGGGAGGGAGTTCCAGGCTTTGGGAGCATACGAACTAAATGCACGGCCTCCAAAGGATTTGAGGTTAGTACGAGGTATTGGTAAACTGTTGGATTCCGAAAAGCGGGTGGTACGATGCTTGGCCTGGTGGGGGAGTAGATCTGGGAGATGGGCTGGAGCCAAATAATGAAGGGACCTAAAAGTGAGCGACAAAACCTTGAAGTCGATCCGTTGCTTGACAGGGAGCCAGTGCAGGTCGGCGAGAAGTGGTGTGATGTGGCAACTGCGACGTACACGACAGACAAGCCTAGCTGCGGAATTTTGCACGGGCTGCATTCGCCTGATTACACTAAGAGAAGAGCTGCAGGGCTTGAAGCAGGCAGTACAAATTTAATTCCACTCAAGTGCCAAGAGCCACTAACCGATAAGAGGGCAAGATCACGGTGCCATCTATATGTAGTTCACAAAGTGTGGCTGCTCCTGGTACATTTCGCTCTGTTCTCAACAAATGATATCTCCTAGTCACCTTTCCAGATTAAAAAAAAACATCGCTCGATGTACACGGCAGTATCTGTGCATTGCATTGCTCACAATCAGTGACTGTATTAACACTATCCAACTACAAGCTTTGCCGGAGCACTGACTTCTAACCTAGGCTGAAATTAAATTCTGTAGATCAGCTTATCGTGGGCAATAGTCCTCGATCACGGACAAATGTGCTTGACCGGCGACAATTGTCCTCGATTGCGGAAAATTGTCCTCTAACATGTCTAGTTGACATTGACGACGGACACTCATCCTTAACCACTGTCCTTGATTCCAACGAGTCATCGCCGGTGCTTAATGGGATCGTTATTCCTTCAGCTAACGTCGAGGGAGACCTGGATGTTGGCAGCAGGCTAGGGTTCTCCTAATAGTACAGTTTGCTACATGATTGTGTGTGCCTTTGCTTGCTAGCTGTGCGCACTACCGTCTTCCCCTGCCTTAATCATCGCCAGCGCCACCCGAGCTAGCTACGTACCACTGATGTATGCGTACTTCTGCTGGTGCACGAGCTTAAGCTTCACAGACTTCGAGGGCACCTCTACCTAGGCGCTCTGCTCGCCCTCCTACACTCGGTGCCTCGGCCGAGATCCTAGCATGGGGGAACTAACCTCGAGATCCTAGCATGGGGAAACTGACCTTTCGTCTCCACTTCGAATTAGACTTGCTCGGTATGGTCGAAGCCCCTTCGTCACATCAGCAAGCTAGCGCCATGTCGGATTAAGCATAAACAACATTATTGTTAATAAGGGGCCGCCGGGTCTCGTGAAATAATTCTTATATCAAGCTGGCCTCCCAACGATAGCAGATCTACTGTTGCTCATGTACGGCACTTTCTCGCTTTCTCTCGCCGAATTATGGTGGTCATCTGCCCTTTACAGTTCCAGGATATTACAGTAACATGCCCACTTAGCAGCACGAACACTAGCATGTAATGTTTCATTTCCTCCTCTTCCATGTCAATAATAATAAAATACATTTGTATAGCGCCTCAGCCTTCTATCTAGTGTGCCGGGATCTTCACGGTTAGGGGATAGGTGGTCACCTTGACACCATTGGCTATGCTTGTAAATATACAGAAACGCATACACACGCACTGGCTCTCTCCTCTCTCTTTATCTCCTTTTGTCTTCTAATCTCTCTCCTTACTTTTTTCATTCCTCCCTAAACTACCTCTCATCTAATCTACTCTCTCTCTTTTTTTCTCTCTCTTTCTCTCTCTCTCTCTCTCTCTCTCTCTCTCTCTCTCTCTCTCTCTCTTTTTCTCTCTCTTTCTTTCTCTTTCTCTCTCTCTCTCCCTCTCTCTCTTTCCCCCTCTCTCTCTCTCTCTCTCTCTCTCTCTCTCTCTCTCTCTCTCTCTCTCTCCCTCTCTCTCTTTCCCCCTCTCTCTTTCCCCTCTCTCTCTCTCTCTCTCTCTCTCTCTCTCTCTCTCCCTCTCTCTGTTTTCACATCCTCTCTCCGTTCTCCGTCTTTTCTCTCTCCTCTCTCGCTAATTCGGATGCCCAAAGATCGATGGCACACTGCCCCCTGGGTCTTAGCCCAGGGGCAAAGTGCTCTCACTTCACGGCCGCATGTCGTGGGCTCGCATTCTGCCGTAAGCAATCATGTATTGCTTGCTGCAAGAGGAAATGATAGCCACGAAGACCATAACTTCACCCCTACGCCAGTAAGTTCCGCCGTCAGTTCCGTTGCAGGACTCGGTAGAACTGAATTGGAACGCTCCGAAGTGGCTGGCACAGCTCTTGGCCTCTGGAGCTTGTCAAACTACCGGCATTCACATCAAAGCTGCCAGCCAGACTGGCTAGATTCTTTCCAGCCGACCGCAGTGACCGCCGGCTGAATCCCGGTGATAATTAGCATCCAAAAATGGCTCCTAGTCGTGCTGGTCGAATCTTCGATTCCGTTGTTGACATAGGATCCCTCCGACTAGATTCCACCTAATTAACCCCCTTCGCCACTAGAGCCAATAGAGTGTAGCATGGGAATGCCTGTACTCTCTATGGTGGCGATATCTGCCCGCCCGCTGCTGCTGCTGCTGCTGAGACCGCTAGCCTCGCTAGAAGGCCCGCAACAAGGCCGCTCTTGACGGCAGAGCGGTTAATTTTATAACGAACAGAACGACTATCACTACGTCGTCGACAAGCATGAATACGAGTACTCCGCAAGCCGAGAGCTGCAATGTATACATATATACATGCTGTATATTGTATATATATATATATATATATATGTGTGTGTGTGTGTGTGTGTGTGTGTGTGTGTGTGTGTGTGTGTGTGTGTGTGTGTGTGTGTGTGTGTGTGTGTGTGCGTGCGTGTGTGTGTGTGTGCTCGCGCAGTATTATGTTAATTGATCCAAGTATGGTGAGGAATTTATACAAACGTGTGGAATAGATTGTATACGTCTCGATCAACGACGACGACGGAAAGCTAGGCTGCAGACCGAAGGACGAGCGGCAGTATCGGACGAAGCGAACGCCGCCCGCGCTCGCTCTGAGGGGAAGCGCCGGGCAAACGCGCGCGAGCAATATTCGAGCGAACGAGAAAGGAGACGAGGCTGGGCTATGGCAGCGTCGCCCTTACCTGAGCAGCCCCGCATCTGGCCTCCTCCACCCGATAAGGATTTTGGCTGCGCGCTACTCGGCAGCGCCCTCTACTCCCCGCCGCACTTTCCGCGCGCTAGCCGCCGACTCGCTCGCTCGCTAGCGCCGCTAGCCGGACGTCCCGAGTCTGACCTGCGGCTGCGTCGGAGGGCACTTTGGCATTGCCGGCCTCCGGCATGGCCGCTGTCCGCACGCCTCCACCCTGTGAGCACATTGCAGGTAGCGGTGGAGTCGACGCACGCTCGAGCGCACCAACGGGGGTCGGAGAAAGAGGGGGATGGGTGCAAAGGGGTCGCGAGGAGAGTGCGGATGCGGGCGGCGGCCTACTCCGGTGTCAAGGCCGATGCTCGCACGTAATGAGCAATTAACTGGCTGGCGAAAGCCTCTGACGAGCGACGAGACGTCGCGCCCGAGTCTTGGCCGCTGGAGCTGAGCTGTGGCGAGCAGCTCAACTTTTTATTTCCCTTTTTCAAGGTTTCTCTTTTGCTTGCGCTCGCGCTCGCGCCGACCCGCACAACGGTTTGGTCCGCGGTCCCTCGATCGTCATCGTTGCGTCGACGGCTCTCGAAAGGCGCGGCCGCGGCGCGAGAGCGGCGCTAGCGAAGAGCAGAGCGCGAGTAAATCGTTGAGCCTTCCGTCTCGCTGCACGCGTAAGCGTTCGGGTCGCTTTCGGTCAACGCCGCATCGCACGCGCAGCGTCGCAAGCGCCGATTCCGATAATTTAGTTAGTACGACGCGGCAACAGTGCTGGAGGCGAATGGAGAAGAAAACGTAACGTCGATTATCGGCGTGTGCCCTCGGGGCGGGCGAAACGAGGAATAGCCACCGCTGCCCCCGTAGCCACGTGACCGATGCGAGCTACGGGTCCTCGCGCGTTTCCCGCCCGAGCAGGGCGGTCAGGTGTGCCCGAAGGCGGGCTGCGGGGCGGGCGCCGCGATCGCGGCGATTCGGAGTAGGATCTGCTGCATGCATTCGGAAGTCGATTTCAAAGCCAGCCTGCAATTCTCGGGCCGCTCGGCAGCACCCGGCGGCGCGGCGCGGCGGCTCTCCGAGCGCCCGCCGCGCCGCCGCCGGCGAGCGCCGTAGGCCCCGGCGTAGGGGCCGACGGCGTCGTGCGCACGATGCCGACTACCTCGCGACCTCGCCCGCGCAGCGGCAGCGCGGAGGAGTCGTCCGCCGCGCGGCCGGCGCTCTGCCGAGCCGGGCGCGCTATCTCGAGCTCGCCGAGCGAGTGCAGACTTTCGCACACGCTCATCACTTTTCGACGCGGCCGCCGGCGAGCTGCCGTGGCGGCGGCCGGCGCTGGCCGGTAGCAGGCGCCGCTAGTGCTGCGTCCGTCCGTAGGGGGCAAAGCTCGCTATTCAGGCCCGCGAGGGCACGCATGGCTGCTCGCATCGTATGCTGGCGGCTCAGTCCGTCCCACCGACCAGGCAAGACGATGGCGGCGGCGGCGGCGGAGCGACTCGAGAATGGAACGAGGCGCACTAGTTTAGCGGCGGTCAGGGAGGGGGGCGGGCGGCGGAGGCGACGAAGGCTCACCATGGTCGTTCGCTGCTGTCAGCCAGTCAGCGCGTCTACGTCTGGTCTCGCGGGGCCTCGCCTCCTTGGCGGCGATCTGCACTGGACAGACGAGCTTCGCGCGATGGCGGCTGCTGGCGGATCCTGCTGCAGCGTCCTCGAAACTTGCGGCTCGCCGGCTGTAAGGGCGGCGGCGTGCGAGGCCCTAGCTCGAACCGGGGGCGCTGGAAGCTTCCGGAATCGACGCGCGAGGATTAGAGGACGGCGGAGCGGCAACGCCAGCGGTCGCCGTTCGAACGCGATCCACTGCCGCCTGAGCCGGGTGGGCGGCGAGAGCAAGATCCGGGTCTCTTTCAGCCGCCGCCGGGTCAAATCTTAGTCTCCTTCTGCCGATGCAGTCGCCTCGAATAGCGGACGCTGGATAGCGGCGTCAGCCGAGCCGTCGAGGCGGCATTGTGCAGGACGCTGGGACGCCGCCGCAGCATTGCTGCCATGCGCGAGCTGTGATTAATTCATATCGCTGCGCTCGAGAGCTCGCGCGGCCGCGCTTATTCGCGGCGCGCACGCAGTGCGGTAGCGGCGGGGGCAGCTGCCAGGGCTGCAGAGGCGAATCGAGGAGGCGGGGCTAGCCTGCGAGCTCGTTCAGCAGCGGCAGCGGCGCCATCGATCGGTGGGTGGCTAACTGAACCCCGGCGCGGTGTTTACATTATGCGAAAGCAGCGCTGCGGATTAGACTTGCAGCTGCTCGTATCGCCTCAGCATGCCCGCTGCTCTGCCTGGCGCAGCGCCGGACTAGAGGAGACAGCAGCCAGTCGAGCGTCGCCAGCGAAGCTCTCAGCTCGGCCATACCTTTCGTCGCGAGAGATGATTGGCTGTAAGAGAGAGCGACCGAGAGATCTCGGAGGGACTAGGGGAGATACGAGAGAGAGAGAGAGAGAGAGAGAGAGAGAGAGAGAGAGAGAGAGAGAGAGAGAGAGAGAGAGAGAGAGAGAGAGAGAGAGAGAGAGAGAGAGAGAGAGAGAGAGAGAGAGAGAGAGAGAGAGAGAGAGAGAGAGAGAGAGAGAGAGAGAGAGAGAGAGAGAGAGAGAGAGAGAGAGAGAGAGAGAGAGACAGAGAGAGACAGAGAGAGACAGAGAGAGAGAGAGAGAGAGAGAGAGACAGAGAGAGAGACAGAGAGATACAGAGAGAGAGACAGAGAGATACAGAGAGAGAGAGAGAGACAGAGAGAGACAGAGAGAGAGTAGTGGAGTAAAGGAAAGGATAGAGGAAGGTCGCACAAGAGGTCATTGAAAGTAGAAAGAGATAGAGTCCAAAAGAGAGAGAGAGAGAGATAGAGAGAGAGAGAGAGAGAGAGAGAGAGAGAGAGAGAATTCTGAGGTAGAGAGAGTCTAGAGAGGACTTTGGTAGGCAGAGAGGAGAGCGGACTTCGAGAGAAGAGCGAGCAGAAGAGAGACAGAGACAAGAAAGAGAGAAAGAGGAATAGAATGAGAGAAAAGTCAAGAAAAAGAAGCCAAAGGAGGGAGGGCAATAGCGACAGAGAAAGTGGAGAGAGAAAGAGGAGGGAGGAAGAGAAACGTAGAGATCGTGAGCGGAAGAAAGTAGCATGAAAGACGGAGATAGAGAGAGGGAGGAGGGGCGGATCGTGAAGAGGGAGAAGCGAGACGAGAGAAGAAAGAGGGTGTGAAGGAAGGAGAGAAGAAGAGACCGAGAGTAAGGGATACAAAGAGGGAGAGAGAGAGAGAGAGAGAGAGAGAGAGAGAGAGAGAATTGAGAGCGTGAATGGAGTGATGGAAAAAAAGAGAGAGCGAAAGAGAATGAAAGAGAGGGAGCGGGAGTGGAAAGAGTGATATAAAGATTAAGGAGACGCGGCGAGGGCGAGGTTAGAGACAGAGAGAAAAGGGTAGTGGACGGTTGCATTCTATTTTGACAACAGTTCTAAAAGTTGCTAACCTTCAAACCTAAAACCAGTGAAAAATTAAGGAGGAATGAGCCAGAGGATCCGAGGAGTTCGGAGTGTGGATTTGCGGCTCAGGCCCAAGCATGCACAGCACATGCGAAAAGGGAAAGAGGGAGAATCAGTCGCGAAGAATCAGTTCGCCGCCGTTCGGACGAGGCGCGCCGTATTTGAGGCCAATACGCGAAATTTTCTCGGGGAGCAGATATGCTTGAGTTGCCTGTTTTTTAATAATAGTCATAATAATAATAGGTCTGTATAGCGCCCCAGAGACCTGAATCTCTCTCGGCACATTACAGATACTGCAAAGGAAGCATTCCCGAATGTTTGGTGGTAACATCCGCAAGCAGCAGGTGCTGCGTAAGCAGGTATATGCACACGAAGGACGAATCACAAAGACCCGCCAAATGCTGCAGTGATCAGGTGCGTTTTAAGCTTCTTTAAAATGTCGTCGTGTCAGGGGACGTTATGCCGTGCGTCGGTGGTGAGTTCCAGACTTTGGAGACGTACGAACTAAAGGCTGAGTCTCCAATGGGTCTGAGGTTTATACGAGCTATGGCTAAACGGTTCAAGTCAGAGCAGCGGGTCGTACGATTCGTCGCCTGTGTGGAGGAGTAGTTCTGACCAGTAGGCTGGAGCCAGAGAATAAAGGGACCTAAAAGAAAGTGACAGAACCTTGAAATCGATGCACTTCTTGACTGAGAGCCAGTACAGGTCGGCGAGAAGTGGTGTTATGTGGCAACTGCGACGCTCACGACAGACAAGCCTAGCTGCGGAGTTTTGCACCGGCTGTAGTCGCCTGGTTGCACAGACCGGTAGGCCAGCAAGCAGTGAGTTACAGAAGTCAAGACGGGATGTCACAAATGCACTGACGAATATAGATGTGGTATTATGTCTAGACAATCTCGAATTTTAGCAATGTTATGTGGCTGAAAGTGGGCAGAATTGACTATGGAGCTTACGTGGTCGTCCAACGAAAGGTCACTTTGGAACAGGACACCTAGATTACGTGCAGATTCAACAGGAAATATGCCGGCGAAGCCGATTTTGAGCGGCAGGTTTTCTAGTTTCCGAATCACACTTGGCTTGCCCATAACTAATAAAGAGTAGACCACGTACCTCAGAGGCAAGCGCTCATTGTGCCTGTTTCTCGGCTCCGGGCTAGCTGAGATTATTTCTTGTTGCCACCCAGTATGGTAAACGAGCTATATACATGTAGATTTCAGAAGGATAGTTTGAGGTCTCGAGGTCATCGTATGACAACAATCTCCGAGACGCTCCAGAGAAGAGATCCTCTTAGGCCCTAGACCCCGTACATCGTCTGATAGCGGTGGCGGTAAGCGGCGAACGGGATATTCGTCGTTTGGGTCGCAGTTCGACTGTGCTATCGTCGTGGCTATATTGCGCAGTTTAGCATTTAAAGCGTATGTCGGGTAAACAATCATGACCGCCTGTCCCAGGATCAGATCTAGGAATTGTTCAGCCTTGGTAGAACTACTGCAGTAGCCACAATTGAATTCTGTCAGCCTTTCGACCTTGAACTCGAGCGGGCGCGAGCCGCTCTGGAGGCGTTCGGGCGGTCTGCCGGCGAGGCGCGTTTCTAGTCGCGTTTTTTCCGGGCGCAGTTTCTTTCTTAATAGACGGCGCTAAAAGGCCGTTTAGCGGCGGCTGGCTTCGGTGCGCACAATTTGGGTTGGTTTTGGGAGAGGAGAGGCTTTCAATAGGAGCGATGCCATTCTTAGAGTCGCTAAAAAGGCGATTCTTCGTTGGCAGCTCTCTAAAGAGGCCAGTGGCGCAAGTGCCTACCGTTCAGAACTTTAGGACCTCCCGGCGGAGGGTTCCGGTGGCATGCTTCAGTCGGCGAGGAGCTTAGAGTACTCTGAAAACTGCCGGCGCTCAACTTCCTTACGGACGGACGGGTGAATGCGCTATTTCGGACAATGAGCCTTATGCGTGAAGACCAAAAGGCAATCCTCTGCAAGGAGCCCACCGATTTCCTTAGATGGGGCTACATAAGCCTGCGAGGTGTAGCTATGAGGGGCGGTGGCGCGTTGCTCCCCTAATGGGGGTGGGGCGGAGTACCGATCTGCATTTAGACGATATCCAAAGAGGCCTCTTCCTGCGCTTTCGATGTAGAGATTCGGGCTCTTCCAAAACGAGGTTTTGCATTGTAGCCGAAAAGCTTTTTTTTGGGGCAGCAATCCTTCGGTGCACAAAAAAATCGCTTCCGCACGCGACACAATAGTTTCCTTTTAAAGGAAGCTATCGTGTCGCGTGATCTGGGAGAGGAGCTCGAGAATCCTTCCGGGCCGCAAAGCGACGGCGCAAAGCTACGGAGCAAGCGCGGCCTTCAGGGGGCGCCACAGTGGGAGTCGAGTGAGGTGCCTCTTCAGCGCTTCAATTCTCAGTCGGCCTCGTGCGTTCGGAGGCAAAGGCTTCGCGAATCCTTCGGCCGTATAAGCAAAGTATAGTTCATTTGTAAAGCGCCCCAAGAGAATTTAATCTCTATTCAGGTGCTTCACATGTGCCTCGGGGGCTCGAGCCCACGACCTCTACCAGACCTTGGTCGGGGCGAGCACCTTAAACGCTGGACCAAACCAGCTCGGCGTGGCCATTGAGTTGATGCACAATTTACCGTTTTAAATAAAAAAATAACTTGGCTGATAAAAATAGCAACAACGACCTATGGCGCCTGACCTCAGCAAGTGCGGTCAGGACCGCGTCTTATATAACGGCGACGTCACAAGCCACACCACAATTCCATTTGGACATAATAATGCGTACGTCGTGCTGCTCGTAAGCCTCGGATTATCGCGGCTATTTCGTAAGCGGCTCAGTTCTAATTCAGCGGCAAAGCTGATAGCTCGTAATCGAGGTTCAGCTCTCAAGCTCATAGTCCGTAATCCCGGGACATTACACCATCCCCTCCTTAAAAACGCGTCCACTCTCGTGGATTTGGTTGCTCATAGGTTCGCAGTGGCTGTGCAGCGTGAATTGAGCTGGCAGCCTCCGTGGGTCGACTGGGTGACTGCTGGCACGAGCTGGGAGCCGGCGCAATGCTGGAATGGAGCCGTTCGCATGACGCTGATTGCGCCGTCTTTTTGCCGCCTGCCGCTATTTGTGAAGAGAGACGTTGACGCTCCGAAGAAGCCTGGTGTCTGCACCTCGTTATCAGCCGACTGTTGCCGCATTAGAGCACCGCCGCCGTCGCCAGCTCACCTCTGCCGGTAGGTCCACTGCTTCTCGTGGCGCAACATCGACAGATCTAAAGTGGACTTATTGCAACTAAGCGCAGAGGAGTAACTTGGAGGACCAGAATACAGACCGATAGCCCTGCGAACGAAACGGAGAAACCCTAAATGGGGAACGGTTGCACGTACGCGCAGTTCCGCACGAGGCATTTTATGGCAGCCCAATAGAGAGCCGAGGACGAATGGCGTTTCGTATTGATCGAGAGACACAAGAAGACATAGAAAAGGCTGAAGGACTAACTTAGATTATAACAATAATAATAATAATAATAATAATGCACTTGATAAAGCGTCCTCAGAGAACTTAATCTCTTTCTAGGCGCTTTACATTTGCTGCAAAGGGAAATGCAATTGAATGGTAAGTAAAATCATGCTTGAAAAACAAACAAAATGAATAATATGGTTAAGGGTGACATGCACAGGGTCAACATGCTAATGTGGTTAGTGGCAGCATGCAGTGTCAGCACGCATAAGCACTTAAAGGATGAATCACAGGGACCCACTAAATGCTGTCCTAAATAGGTGTGTGTGTAAGTTTTTTAAATGTGGTCAAGTCAGGAGATGTTGTGACGCAAGTTGGGTTCCAGGCTTTGGGAGCATACGAACTAAGTGCACGGTCTCCAAAGGATTTGAGGTTTGTACGAGGTATTTCTAGACTGTTGGATTCCGAAAAGCGGGTGGTACGATGCTTGGCCTGATGGGGTAGTATATCTGAAAGATAGGCTGGAGCCATAGAATGAAGGGACCCAAAAGTGAGCGACAAAACCTTGAAGTCAATCCGTTGCTTGACTGGTAGCCCGTGCGGGTCGGCGAGAAGTGGAGTAATGCGGCAACTGCGACGCTCACGACAGACAAGCCTAGCTGCCGAGTTCGCAGCAGAAGAGGAACAACGATTGACATCTACCATTTCAATTTACCTAGTCGGACAGTCCGTCTGAGCCACGCGTATCGTACTTGTAAAGAAAGCGTGCCTCGGCCAAGGACTCTTGCTGCTCCACTGCGATCGCATGCTCGACGATACGACACGTCCTTGAACTATTCTGGACCAACGAAGGATTCACCTCCGAAAAAATACCGCCGGTCAACAATGAGCAAGTGATTACTCTTTGGCGCAATCATCGAACTGACTCATCGCAATCATCGAACTGACTCCTCAGAGTATTGATTACCGTCATCATTTCCCTGCTTATACGAAAGAGGCACCAAACTACCAAACTGCTTGTTCTTTAATCTCGCGCATGGCTGCAGTTTCAATCATAAAAACGATCGTAGAGAATCGTCTCACGCGACGCCAGGAGTTCTTTGGGAGCACGTAGCTCGTTGGCTCAGAACTCGTGCAGGCAGCACGCATATCTTAGCTTCTATGGTCGAGACGGAGCAGAGCGTCGTGTTTATTAATTTATGATTTTTTTCTGATAACCCATTAACAAATCGCTATATTTTGCCTCAATCCTCCAAGCACGGAAAACAAGAATTCCCCTTATAAAGACAAAAATACGCGAGCCCGTGGAACCGGACGCAATCTCAAACGTACCATTGCAAGACGAGCAAAGCTAGAAACCAACGTATAGCAATTAAAGGGGCTCGCGCAAATCTCCGTCAAACAAATTGACAATCATAAAGATTAGCTTTTCAAATCAGCACCATGGTAATGCCTTTTTTAACGCCGATTTTGTCGCTATTTTGCCACCGACGACTAAATTATGTATCACTTCCATTCGATGAGTTCCATGATTCCATTAACCACATTAGCATGCCGACCCTGTGCATGTCACCCCTAGCCATGTTATTCATTTTGTTTGTTTTTCAAGCATGATTTTACTTACCATTCAATTGCATTTCCCTTTGCAGCAAATGTAAAGCGCCTAGAAAGAGATTAAGTTCTCTGAGGGCGCTTTATCAAGTACATTACTATTATTATTATTATTATGAGTAACCGTCGAGCAAAGTTGGGCGTAGCTGGATAAAAGAACGCGACCACGAACGTCAGCAATTTATTTTGCCCAACGTCGCCAGTGGCCAGCACAAACAGGGCCGCTCTACACTCCGTAGGCTATTTACTGCACACTCGCTCGCAGCCCCGCTCGGTTGACCGTTGTATACTTTATATCCCTATCAAAGGACCCACCCATAAATGCACATAAAAGAGGCCAGGCGATACTCGGTAATTCGATATCAAAGGACCCAAATCTCAAAAGGCTCAAATCTCTTCAGTGGCTCGTCCTTGCAGCTAATACGGCGTCGTTTGGCAATGGAGCCAGCTCGCTTCCTGATGTGGGCACAGTTCCCATAGTGAGTCGGTTTATATATATATATATATATATATATATATATATATATATATATATATATATATGTATATATATATATATATATATATGTATATATATATATATATATATGTGATAAATAGACTCGCTTTGAGATATCTTTTCTGCTTAGTTTTTTCCTTGAAACCGTGCTCTAAACGCTAAACCCGACAACAGAAAGCGTAAACCAAAAACCTCAAACCCAAAAAATACAAAATCTAACACTATACCCTAAAATGTAAACCCCAAAACTTACAACTCTTAATTACTGCACCAAAAATTCTGAACGCTACGCTTAAAAGATATACAGAAATGTGTTTATATTACGTAAATATAAACAGACACTGGTGACCACGTTTACCAGCCTGCTATGGACATAGTGCCCACGGCAGGAAGTGGGCTGGCTGAATGAACTAACGATACCGTATTAGCTTGTCCATTAGCAGACATTAAAGGACTGTAAAGCGGCTCAGGCCTGAGTATGAGGTCACACATTTTTTTTAATGAATTTTGGGTCATATCCCCTCACATGAAAACACTTGCTCCGCCCCTGCTTACAAGGAGGGGTTAGCCAGACTTACATAGCTACCGTAGAGTCTGTTCAGGGCGGCGCGCCTTCGGTACCCGTAGTAATAACAATCATGTTGATAATAATCATAATATAATATATCATCATATTTATGAAAAATTTGTTTAACGCTCCAAGAAAGCTAAATCTCTGTCGAGCTCTTTAAATCTACTCGAAAGGAAGCGCGTTAGATGGTTAGTCACAGGTGTATTCTTAGTGAAGCACATGAACAGGCAACGGACCTGGTTTGGCCGTAGCGTCACGTTCTCATCTTTAACGACCTGGATCACGGGCTCGAGCCCAGAGGCATATGTAAAGCACACGGATAGAGATGAAGTTCTCTTAGGGTGCTATACAAATGATATATATATATATATATATATATATATATATATATAGAGAGAGAGAGAGAGAGAGAGAGATTTCACGAGGATGGAGCAAAAGCTACAGAGAGCAGGTTGTCTTCCTTCTTTTTAAATCTCCAGTTAGGTGGCGTCATGAAGCGAGACATTGGTTAATTTCAAGTTTTTTGAGCATAGAAGATGAAGGCATGGCCTGAAAAGTATTTGAGGTTGGCTAGAGGCACTGCTAGTTGACTTTAGACAAAAGAACAGAGGGAAATTACAAAGAAAAATGGGGAAAAATTCCGATATGTTTGCCAGTACAAGAGAATAAAGGGACCTAATAGTATATGGCGGAGCCTTGAAGTCGATAGACCTCTTGAGTGGGAGCCAGTGCATGTTGGAGAGAAATTATTTAATGTGGCAGTTGTTGCAGAGCTATGGGCTACCTGTAAGCGTTTTCGTGCTCAGGAAGGAAGGTCTGCGAGAAGCTAGTGACCAAAGTCTAGACGTTATGCCACAAATGCATATATAACTTGGCCGAGGAATCTTAATCTAAGCGATCCCAAACTTTTGAAATACTTTGTTGCTAAAAGAAGGCCATCTTGACCGTAGAGCTGGGTGGATGCGAACATCTAGCGAAAATAAATTTTGGAATTGGACTCCCACATTGTATGCATGTGTAAGAGACGATATGCTTGCCCAGCCCATTTCGAGGTTGAGGCTATCCAATTTCTGAGTAACACGAGATTTTCCCATAACTAGGTAGTTGGTTTTTATCATCATTCAATTTGTTAAAGTTACATACCATCCGAGTGCGAATATAAAAAATACCGGTTGCAAGGAGCTGAGAGAGTTCTATGCGCTGGAAGGCTAGGAGGGGATCAAAGCAAGTGTACAACTCGCCTTTAAATAAAAATGAAAGCCTTGATTGTGCTTGGCGATTCCATCAGTTCTAGAAAGAGTTTAAATTGCGAAAAGAAGTAGACAAAGGGTAGATCCCTGAGACATCCCGTACTTTAATGGCTCTCACGAGGACAATCAGCGGTTGACATCAATGCTCTTCATATAGAACTGAGCTAAGGCCGAAACCATGACAATGCAGTGCTGGCGATGCACAGGCGAAGTGGTACGCACTCAAGAAGGACTAGCTTGTCATTGGTATCAAACACTGCCGATCAAACGATCTCGAAGAACTTTAACGAATTCAAGAATTCTGAGGTCGTCATACACCGGAAGCGAAGATGACTCTGTGGAGTGACTAGCTCTAAAACCTGACCGAAACTTACTTATATTGAGTTTAAGCAAGGAGCCGAGGTTGAAGTGTCCCGTTGGGAGTGTGGGGATATGGATCTTATTCCAGGGATTAAGGGGGATGCAGGGTGCCTGCATCCCTAGGATGCAGGCACCCTGCATTTTCTAGGGGTGCAGGCACTTCGCGACCCCGTTGGTGGGTTTGAGTCCTGCAGCAATCAAGACTTTACTGACTGCAAGCTGCAAGCGGGGATCATAGCCGAAAAGGCTCTTCTGCAGCGATATAAATGAGGATATGAATTAAGCTGATACTTACGTTGCTTACTTGCATACTTATTATCGTTTGGATCTGATCTTATCTATTTGTTAACGAAGGAGATAATTTGCACAACGTTCTTAAAGAAGCTACACTCAGCCCTGGCTAGGATGCATTGATATGACCTACAATAGTCCTCGCATTCCAGTCGACCGACAGTTGGTCTTAAACATTTTTACGCCTTTCAAGCTAAAGTTAGTAGTTCTAGCTAGTTTAACGTTCCCAAAAATATAATTTATTTGTGCACTTCACACAGGCCACAGGGCTCGAGCCCACGATCCCGGTCGTCAAAGGCGAGCACCTTAACCACTGGGCCAAACCAGGGCGACACAAGAAACCATAGGCTATCTGTATGAGGGAATACCTCAGAGGTGCAAATCACTCGGACTATTAACTAGCATCGTCTTGCAGTAGCAGTGCAGGGCAGGTCGCTGGAGGAGGGAGCAGAAGGGGTGAGGTAGCTAATTTGTTCGGACAGCATCAGTGTCAAAGGTCTTAAGATATCTCTAATCGCAGATGACTTTCGATACCGAAGCGAACACAAACACTGCAGACTGAATGAGAACCGCCTGTGGTCAAAGTGCAGAGTTTGGTAGTAATCGGAGTTGATAACTTGCATCAAAGAAGGGTTTTGATCAAGTGTGTGACTTTTTTGCGAGTAGAGCCTTGCACACGAGCCCCGATCAAAACGTTTCCAGACAACGTGTGAAATTCACTCCTTAACTTGTCCTTTTATTGATCGAATTGAATGCTAAAATCAAACTTTGCAAATAAATGGTGACTTCTATAATAAGAAATACAGATAAGATTGGAAAAGTTTGAAATAAAAGCAAGACTTGGTAACGAGAAGTGAGTGATAAATTGCTGCCACCATTGGCGGCTTATTGTTGGAGTGACTCCACATAAGAGATCCGAAAGATGGCTTCCAAGGGGACTAAAGACGGCTTAAAAGTGAGCAACAATGGCTCCTCCGTTAGCAATTTTCATCGACCTTGGGGCTCGGAAGGAAGAAAAGCCTATCGGAATGGCGTTGGTTATAATCAGGAAGTTAATCTTTGTACAGTTTTCGGCCAGTAAACAGGTCAAGGGCATCCAGAATAATGTCGCGGATAATTAGAGATTCCTTACATAGTGAACGCGCATTCCACAGGCACACTCGAAGAGTAGCCGCCTCGGATATAGCCGGCCTGACCTTCAGTAAGTTATAGCTATTCACCGCAGAACTTGAGGGATAGCGTGCTGGGCGCCTCCTAACAATACGAGAAATGCAAAAATGCCCCTTAACCCTATCTTCCACGTCCGGGCTGCTGTCGGAAACTAGCCAATTCACGAAGCATGGCAGACGTAGCGGCATCCAGCAGGAATGCGTTTGTATGGCAATAGGGAAACGATACTGCGCACGCTTGATCTTACCGAGTAGTATGGTCTCTGAGAAGAGCTGCAGATGCAGAGGGCTCGGGTGTCAGACTATTTATTGGTCGCCGAGACGGCGGCAAAACGCAGGAATTTACACATCTATAAACATGTTAGTTTCCTTATTCGACGCTCTTAAGATCTTTAATTGTCAGTAAATCTTGCAGCCATCAGAAAAGACGAGCCTCCCTCGGTAAATTGGCAGCGGCATCAAAGTCTTTCTCCGAAGGCAGCTTCCACTTATTTTTTGATGGAGCTAAAACGAGCTCGACCGGCAAACCTTCGGAACTTCCGGTGTAAGTATCTAGAGGGTATCTACTGTATAGTTATAGTATATGTCTATCTAGTATCTACTGCAGCAGCGTCGTAAATGAAGCGTGACTCTGGGCGGTGCAGTCAGGTGCGTCGTTAGATTAGAGGCGGAAATTGTGCCGCTGGTGAGAGAGAGAGAGAGAGAGAGAGAGAGAGAGAGAGAGAGAGAGAGAGAGAGAGAGAGAGAGAGAGAGAGAAAGAGTCGGAGCGCTATGGTGCAGAATTGTGCCCTTTAGTGTTGCAAAAAATTAAACTTAGCATGCTTATCGATCTTGGTATTTTGACTAATTTTGAAGGTATGGACATTGTAAATTCGACATCTAAGATACATTTTAGGAGAAAGCTCATTACGGTTGTCAACATGCCAATTACCTGCTTATAAGGCCAACTTAAAGTCACAAGAAAAAAACTAAATTGTATACAAAGGGTTTCAAAAGTAATTTATTTAAACTTATAAGAATAACCACTCAAGAGAGTTTTTGAAAAGTGATGTCAAACCGAGCCTCGATATGTGATCTATTATGGCCACGCTATTTTTGATTCCGACCGTCTTCACGTTTTCTGCTACTTGGACGATATTCGAAAAGTAAGCTCAGAGCCTGCTTTTTCTTTGCTGCCCTCGCTCAGCCCGAGTGAATCGCCCCTTTGTGCTTATGTGCTCTGAAACTGTGCATTCTTTATACCTAGTAAAAAGTGACTAGCGAAAAGTAAGAGTTATCTGATTTAGCAGCCTCATTTACAAAGCGGCGATAGTGCCATGGGGTCTATTGCTGAAATTTTCAAGGGGAAATCGAGCGTTCCCTGTTGCAATACGTTAAACCACGACCTTGGTGGTGAAGTGCAAGCACTCTAAAAAGTGACGCGTTTCTCCTGGGGCGATTTAAAAATTTATTATTATTTTCCATATTGTGGTCGTGGCCTCCATGACGGTTATTTTTACTGCCTAGATAGACACATCCCACGCTAAACAAGTCCTCAGTTAATTACATTAATATGCACTCATAATGGTTGGGAAATTCCCACAGGAAATGTCTCGCCGCAATAAACCAATATTAGAAAGCATAAATAGTGAATTGTTTAAGAGTGCCTCACCGAAAGAACAGGTGGGCACTGCATAATGGCATAATGGTTGGTGACGTGCGTGAGTGAAACTAAATGTGCAAGAAACAATTCTTATGAGGAGAAAAGTAAATTAATGACGGCGGCATTATTTATTGGCAGTGGACTAAATAGAAGCTAATTCTTTGGTTCATCTCCGCTAGCAAGTGGACACGCAAGTCCTGCGAGTGCAGCAAACCTGGTGCAGCAGACAGCTTCCTGCGTCCACGGACGCACGGACAGTGTACACATCCGAGCACGCCGGCGACGCTTCTGTCACGACGCACGTGTCCACGAGGGCTTCCTATGGCCGCCTGATTTTGCCCAGCCGTAAGAATAGCAAGTATCAAGAAGGTGAGGTCGCGGTCGAGAAGCTTGACAACTGACGCGTGCAGCCCGATACGCTGCCCGCATGAAATTGAGCGGAAGAGCTTCACTCGTAGATGGAATAGTTATAGGGACTCAGGCACTCAATGGCGGCGCGAAGAAGAGCGAAGCCCCTACCCCCACACAAGCTAGTTTTTGCACCGACGACGGCTGTATGGTATCGTATACATACAGGCAACGCAAGCGAACGAGCGTGCAACGGAATTCGCGGCAGTAGCCATCGCGTGAGCAGCTCCGGTGCGCCGGTAGATAGGAGAGTAAGAGAAAAGGGAGAGAGAGGGGGTGGCTAGCTTGCGTGCCGGCCAACGTGCGTGCAATAGGCCAACCGCTTGGCAAGGATATGTCACGTCGCTGTGGTCTTTTTGAGATTATGACACTGTCGTTAGATTGTGGGTTGTTGCGACTTATGACAGTGGTATGTAAGTAACGGGCGGCAAAGGCCCGGGGAGTTGGGTCGAGGACGCCGGGTGGGCAGTTGCGTACTGGCAAGCTGCAGCGTCCGTGTGAATATACGTCTTTGAGCCCGCTTCGGTGTTCTGCGTGGTATCGCGTACCTGCCGCTTGGAGAATGTCAAACTACAAGTTATTTCGGCGGCAGAAGCGGCAGATTAGCCCATGCCAGGAGAAGATGCTGGAATACTACTACGTCGGCACGAATTTGTAAGCCGGTTGCTCGACTCGGAGTGGAGGCTCGGAATGAAAAACGTGTCGATCCAGCTTTGTGGCATATAAACATATTTGTGCTCCTGGCAGGCGGTGCATTAACTAACATTCGCTGCGACCCTTCCTGACTCGGTGCAAGCGAATTACGCTCAGCTGCTTGCAACACTTGTGAAGGTATTTGCAAGCCCTGAAGGTGAGGAGAGGCCTCGACGGTCGGCCTTGCAGAGTGCCAGGAAAGCGGAGGCGATAGCTCAGAAGCAGCCGGAGGTGGAGACCGGTAAAATGCGACAGCTGCGCTCGGATTTGGTAAAAGCGTGTCGGACTGAGGAGGCCGACAAGAGCCACCAGAAACGGCAGCAGAAATCGCCGACGGCGTGCCGAGCGACGAAGGCAGAGCCAGCATAGACGCCGGTGGAGCCCGCAGAGGTGACGTCCACGAGCGAGGCAGAGGCGTCTATCGGAAAGACGGCACCGAGTGAGGCGGCAGCATCCGGCAGAGAGATGGCAGCGTCCCGCAGAGTTACGGCCGCGTCCACCAGAGAGACGGCTGTCTTCCAGAGAAGAGGCTCTGTCTGCCAGAGAGATGGCAGCGTCCGGCAGAGCGACGGCCGCGTCCGGCAGAGAGATGGCTGTGTCTGCCAGAGAAACGGCTATGTCTGCCAGAGAGACGGCCGTGTCTGCCAGAGAGGTGGCGGCGGCTGGGAAAGCACTGGTTGAGAGCGGGGACAGAGCCGGCGGCCAGCGAGTCGGCGCTAATGGCCTCGGAGGCGACGGCGGCATGGATCGAAGCCTTGGCCTCGGCTCGCGACGTGGTGGTGGGGCGGGGCGGGGAGGCTCATATCGCTAGTCCGACAGCTGGCCCGTCGCAGCAGTCGCTTTGTGGTAACTTATGGCGACGTTTCGCCCTATGCTAAGCAGGTCCCCTCCCCCGTTTGAGAGTCTTTCTGAGGGCGGATCGTGCATCTTCGCTGCGAAAGTCGCAGCGAGATAACCAAGAAATAATGATAATAATCATAATAATAACACTTGATAAAGAGCCCATAGAGAACTCAATCTCTTTCTAGGCGCTTAATTCCTGCGAAGAAGCTCATGTATAGCGAGCAAGTATACCGGCCGTGGCGAAACTCGTAGGGTTTTCCAAAATGCCTACCGGGCAAGGAGGAGAGGTCAGACCGGGTCAGGTGAGTCTGACCTTGTCGAATCCGATGCTCTTCGCGCCAGCGTTGCACGGAAATGAATTTCGACCTCAGCGCTTGCTCTGAACCTAAAAACACTTTCCCCCCTTAAAACGGCCGCTACAAAAGTGAGATGGTTTTCACTGCATTGCTTGTGATGTAGCCCGGCATCGTCCCTATTGAGGGTTACGTAAAAAAGTAAAGTAAAGTAAAAGAGTAAAGGTCGCCTGATTCCAGCCTCGCTCGTCTAGCGGCACCCATGCATTAGCAACCGGGGCTTGCAGTGGGTAGTGAAGGATTGCCTGCTTCAGACCTCAAACTCGCGATCCGGGTCACGACTTGCGAGCCGGCATCAAAGTTCCGCTAACCGCTAAGCTCACAAAGCAATTTCAGGCGACCGCAATACGTCGCCACCCGTCGCTATCAGTGGGTCGTAGTTCCGACGTCACTGCGGGTAGTCTTTGATCCAAATGCCGCGCGTGTGTGTGTGTGTGCGTTTGTGTGTGCGTTTGTGTGTGTGTGTGTGTGTGTGTGTGTGTGTGTGCACCCAGAGCAATGACACTCGCAGCAAACGCGGCCGTAATTCAGCCAGGTGCTCGATAGCTTGCGAGCAGTACCATCCCCATCCCCGAGCTAATGGGCGTGCACCCTCCTGCAAATCGCACAACGTTGGCACAACGTCTCCATGCGATTCGCTTTAGTTAGGTAAAGCAGTTCGGTAAACTCATGGAGGCGTTTTAGTTGGACTAAGCTACTCAATTCATAGACGCTCCGTAGGGATTTATTGAATCCCAAATTTCGGCAGATAAAGTGACCAATTGAACGTACTCAATTCGCGTTGTGCCCTCGAGGATCAAAAGCCGTATTTGACGTTCAATGTTCACCCACAAGCAACGAGGCAGCAGTATAAGATGGCTGCCCAAGGTCCGCAGCAATAGGTCAGCTGACGAGCGACGAATACAAGCGAAGCCCTCGTCAGTGCAGCACGAATGCACGAAGATATGCCGACTGTGGTGGGACGCGGCTGCAACGAAGATACCAAGATACTCAAACGCCCATGCCTTAAAGTGATAAGTCAATATCAATAAGGTTGTCTATTTTACTGGGACGGAGCGTTACAGGCGTTTAATAATAGTGGCCCTGACGTGCAACAACTCTCATATAGCTCAAAACCTAGAGCTAAAATCAGCACCACTGCCAAGACACCAACTACTGCCTATTACACGGCTTCGGAATGTGTGCTGCCTTGGTTAAAGGTTATCGCATACTCGGTTCGTAGCTTTGTAGGTCGCGGTTTAAGAGCAGATGGTAGGGGCAGATGGCGTGGTTTTTCAGAGACAGGTCTAGAGAGGCTTGCCGAGTGGTGCGCTTTCAGCACGAGCAGCTGCAGATTCTCCAAGCAAAACGCGAACACGTCAAGCAAGTTGGTGCGCCCTACAGGCGAGGAGGGTCGATCTAAAGCGACCATTTGCCTGCGGCGAGAAGATTCAGGCTCTCCCCCCGAACCGGGGGGAGGGGAGCTATGATGGTCCTAGAGGAACCGGCACACCTTTGGCTTCAATGCGTTTCTCCAGAGGCAACTGCCAATTTATTGGACGAGGCAACTTACTTAAGCATACCAGGAAGGGAGCATTTAAAGTGCAGCATCAGACTCTCCACGCGGGTGGTACGAGATACCTTGTAAGTGACGCCAACTTCCGGGCAGTGCTCCTTCGGTGCGGGGAGTCCGACAATCCTCACTGACCAGACTTACGTTCCCTTCTGTTGGAATCTCTTACAGACCGTCCCTCTCCAGGTAGTGTTGCTGCAATATAGAGCTAGCCGACGTGCTAGGTAATTTGCACGTCTGAATAAAAGACAGGTCCAGCCGGGAACTCATTTCCGACTTGCGGCATCACATCCCCTGACTTGACCACATTTAAAAAGATACTAAAACCGCACCTATTGATCACAGCATTTAGTGGGTCCTTGTGATGTGTCCTTCACGTGCTTATGAATGCTGACACTTGGCATGCAGCCACTAACCATATTTGCATGCTGATGCTGTGCATGTCACCCCTAGCCATGCTATGCTTGTTGTCATTGAGCATGCTACCAGTAGCAATTCGATCGTGCTTCCGTTGCAGCAAATTTAAAGTACCTAGAAAGAGATTGAGTTCTCTGAGGGTGCTAAATCAAATGTACCATTACTATCCCCACCGAGAAGCTCGTTAGCTGATGGCTGACGCAAAAAAGTAATAATACAACCCGTAGGCTAGGAAAGACCACCAACAAGTCAACAGTCAGTGTCCATCGCTTGGCATTTTTGAGAATTGTTGTAGGTCGTAAGACTGTGTTCAAATTTGAAAGAGAGATACTCGAATCGCAGGTCAACAACCGGAAAGTGTTAATTACCGATATCCGATATCTTCTTGGCCGCTCACAAGGAGGCTCGCAGCGCCACGCTTCCGCCGGTGACTTTGCAGATTTTTTTCTCCGAATTATATTTAGAGGTAAGACGTTGGGGATTATGAACTAACTGCATACCCTCACCGACGTCGCTGCCTGACTGCAATGGCCGTGCATCGCCCCAGTCTTCCTCTCTTGCCTCCTTCACGCCTCACTCCCTTGAGCCCATCGCTAGATTTGTCTCTAGGGCTGAAAAGGCAACTAGTTCCGTAGATCGTGTCCCAGCAATCAAGAAATATAATTCCTTTCTGTAGCCCCTAAGTGAACCTAATCATGATCAGGCCACTTTGCGTGTGATGGAGGGCCCGAGCCCTCCACATTGGCCATGAGAGGCGAGCGCCGTGCTGCCCCTAAATCAGTTCTCCTTGTCGCGTAGTGTAGACGTGTTCCTTCCGACCCTAATAGATATCGAAACATATTCCCCTGGCTTGCGATGTAGGAACGTCACCAATAAAAACATATGTTGTCATGCTACTTATTACAAAAGCTCGTCCTACGTCAGGAGAACATTAGTAACTTTCGTCTAGTAATCTCCTGCAGTTTTATCCTTGACTTAAACTAGTGGCGGCCCAGCAGCTACACGGTTCTCGCAGTTGGTCAGATCTTGCTAGCACGTTCCAGTCGGTATATAGAGCTAACAATTCCACATGCACTGATCAGATTAGGATTTACAGTGACCTTATAGACAACACTAATCAGTGCATGGCCGCTCTGCTAGCTCTCTTAAATCTTTCATTTGAATCAACGGATCACCGGATCCTCTTGAAATGCATCGCCACACGCACCAAGCGACATCGAGTTAGGTCATAACTCCAAAAGAGATATTGGAGTGTAGGCGTTAATGACTGACGGTCATTAGAAGAGCCCATGCAAAATCGGATAATCTCGGTTCGGACTTGACCCTACAGCTTTTCACTACTTATACACACCCTCCGGCAGTTTCATCGCCAAAAAAAATCCTCGCTTTCGTTTTGACCGAGGTGGCGCTCAGCTCTATTTATATCTCGACCGTTATCCGAGCCGTTCTCCGAGCTCTTTAAAGATTAATATGGAATCCTGTTTGGCTCCGAGCTTAGGTTCAAACACATTTTTTGAAATAGCTTACCCAGGATTACCGCTGTCAGAAAGCCTACATGTCGTGGTTCATGACGGTACAGCTAGTTCACGAACCAGTTAATTCAAACTTGGGTTGACTTGAAGCCGTCCATATTTGGTTTTCCAAGAAACCGTTCAAGCTACTCTTTTCAAAGCTCCTTTTATTGAACCGATGTAGCCAGTTTAGACAGGTCACGTCGGTGTTGAAAGATTTCCACTGGCTGCGTCTGTTAAATTGTCGTGCGTTAAATTTTGCTTCCGACACTTCTCGCTGTCAAAAGTTTGAGGCTGCCAAGCATCTTTCTACCTTGCCAGCCAAGTTGGAAACTACAATCCTTTTCGGTGTCTTCCATCTTTGGGCCCGCGAGACCAGCCGCCTACTTGAGCCACCCAAAGATGGTTGGTGGGATGGTGCCTTTCACCTATCAAGCTGCCGTGCATACGGCTACTTTTCCCGAGCACCTTACTTTCGGGCAAGCTCTACGCAAGACTGCACGGCAGACGCACCTATCCACTGCTCTGTACGGCACGTGGACGTTGCATTGCACTACACTCAGGAAGGCGAGCAGACCATACACGACACAGGTCAAGACTGAGAATCGAAAAACGAAGAGTGAATTCTCTGAGGGCGTTGTATTAAATGTGTTATTTTTGTAATTTTAATTTGGAATTTTGGAATTTTTGTTATTATAAGCAACCAACCCTTCACAGCGAGACTCATATTAGACCTGCTAGACCTGCTACGATCTTAGACGATCACATCGTTGTTGAGCCAGGCGATCAGTCGTAGTCGCAGCGTTTGCAGTACTTGTCTCTTCTTTCTTTGGCTCCAGCCTATCTATCAAATCCACTCCTCCACCAGGCCAAGCATCGTACCACCCGCTTTTCGGAATCTGACTGTTTACCTATACCTCGTACAAATCTCAAATCCTTTGGAGACCGTGCCTTTAAGTTCGTCTGCTCTCAATGCCTGGAGCTCACTTCCAACGGGCTTCGGGACATCCACTGACTTGATATCATTTAAAAAGAACTTAAAAACACACCTATTTAGGACAGCATTGAGTGGGTCCCTGTGATTCGTCCTTCATGTGCTTATGCGTGCTGACACTGTGCACGCTGCCACAAACACATTTGCATACTGACCCTGTGCATGTCACCTCTAACCATGTTGTGCTCGTTTCATTGAGCATGCTACAACAAACCATTTAATCTTGCTTCCTTTGCAGCCAATGTAAAGTGCCGAGAAAGAGATTGAGCTCTTTGAGGGCGTCGTATCAAACGTATTATTAGTGTAGTTATAAGCAACCAAGCCTTCGCAGCGGGACTCATGTTAGACCGGCTTGACTTGCTGCGAACTCCCGGTTACGCTAACTGTAAGTCAGGGCTATCGCCGGAGGAGTGACTGAGTTTAATTCAAATCTCTATAATAACCAAATTGTGTCCGCCAACTGCAGAAGGGGAACTAAGAAGTACTACTGGGGATTCGTAAATGCAAACCGCTACACGTGGTCGAGGAATCCTTGGTCTGCCAGGTATCCACCATGCTGCCCTGAAATTGAAGCACACCGTCACCCAAGATTCGAGAGACTGTTTTAAGGTACTGGGGCATACTGTGGGAGAAAATCGGTAAGAGGGCCCTACGAAATAAGGGGCACGAATAATGGGAGGGGGCCTTTGAAAAGCACCCAGAGTCATCTACGCTATAATTCGAACGATTCGCCGGCTCGAATTCAAAGTGGCCGGAGGCTGCAGTCCGAATAAATAGGACTCGACGCGCAGCAACCGCCCTGCGTGGCGTCTTCGCGGCAGTTGATAGGCAGCTCTTTGCAGTGTTGCCATTTGGCACTCGTAGCCTGCCAACGCTAGGCACAAAAGTGGAGATCGGGCTTGGCGGCGGTTGACGTCCAGGAGTCAAGCTGCCGTGGGCAGGGGTGGATTGGGTTTGCAGTAGTTGGGCGTTAGATCTCTGCACCGCAATGCCTGGCCACCGTGGAACCGCTGAGCTCGAGGTCCGATGCTCGAGCTTCCCGATTGATGAGGGGCCACCTGACTTGATGACCTTGCTCTTTCTGACTGGGCGAAGAAACTCGACGAAACTCAATGGCCGCTTCCGCTGGGCCTATCTGCGCCAGTGGAGGTTCGCCGCTTACCGCCGCCGCGTCTCGATTTGTCATGTCGATCCACGATTGGCCTCGGCCGCCGTCCGCAGGCGGCGGGGGCGCCGCGAGCACGGGCGTAGCCAGCAAGCTAAGGCAGCTCGGCTGGCCGAGCCTCCTGCCGCGCCCCCCCTCGTCAGACCGTTGCCGCCTGCCGTCTATCCTTCCGATTTGCAATCGGAAGGATAGACTGCACGATGAGTGCATATCCTTTGGGGTGGGTGGAACGGCAAGCTAGCTTTCTCGATTCTTTGATTCAAAGGCCAAACACGATTGCTCAGCTCGTGTCCGTAGTGCGATGAAGGGAGGATGCAGGAGAGAAAGCTGCGAGAGCTCGCGAGAGCCTGAGCGAGAGCTCGCGCGAGAGCCGCCGCCGTGTCACGTGCTGATTCCCAACCTGGAGACTCGCCGGCGGACATGCCAGCGCTAAGCAGGCTGGCAGCGTGTCGGTGACAGGTGCGTTAGCATCCCTATTTTGCATGGACCGACAGGTCGCTGTGCGTCATTGCCTGAGTAAGATAAAGCAATAAAACATTCGGTATGGCCCCACGAACGAAGCCTCCGTACAGCGGCAGGCAGAGGTGGCTTAGTTAACCTAACTCACGGTGCGCGGAGTCAAGTTTAATTTAGTGCCTTCATTATAAACTCTAGAGTAGAGCTTTCAGTGCTCCATAGCGAAATGCGCCGAGGATTCAGTAAACTGAATACGGAGTACACACTACGTCTCAAAAATATTGGTGCCGCTGCATTAGCACCAAACAAGGATTCGTCGACGAGTAATTCACTGGGCTGGCAGTGTGCTCAAATAAAATAACCCCCAAGCAGAGATTTTAGCTTTTAAATTCAATTTTTAGCTCTGAAGTACCAACAATAATTTGAACAGAATGCCTTTTTATGACGAAACTGGTGTGCTGCTGCAGCGGCTCATTCGGTCTTCTGAAAAGAACCCGTAGAATGTTTATGGAACAATATCGACAGGCGGCTGAGGCGGGGTGTTCGGCAAACAACAGTAGCCGACCTTTTCAGTAAAAATCATGCTCTACGGAGTGCGCTACGGTAGAAGCGACAACGTAGACGCTGGTGGCCTCTATGCCGGACCGAACAAGTGAGGTCATAAAAAAATTGTAGTTCGATTACGTCCGAATACAGGCCTACACACCAACAGCATGAGTTTATTTTCCGGGCTGTCTATAAATATTTTCTCTTGCTGTGCATAACTTTGGTGTGCATGGCATCGTAGAAAAACCTCTCTTAGTACTTAAACGAATTTACAGCTACAGCAGCCGCGGCCATGCTGTGACGATTTGTTTGACGCTTACTATATACGTACATAGGCATACACGAGATACAAATGAATCACTGTTTGTGGCTCAAAAAATCCATAAAGACTAAGTGAATGTAAAATTGTAGAGCTTTCTATAGCGTTCATTCAAATTCTGAGAGGCAGCACGATTGGCTACCACATCCGTACCGGAAGTTATCAGGCTTTGATTATTTCGAAGCATTATTTTAGCTTTGCTCAGCGGAACGTCTACTTAGTCCTTGTGGCTTCTTGGAGGTACAGATGGAGATACATTGCATTACATCACGCAGACTGGAACCCACAGATGAAAATTTTTGTCGCTAGGGAATCTTCCAAGTGAAAAAAATGGCATAATTAATTTATTGTCCTAAGAGGGCCTTGAAGGCAAGAGAAGGCTGCAACTGGTGCAAACTCTAATTTGCTATATAGGAGCCAAACCATGATGGGCCTTGGCGGTCAGAGTAAGAAGAGGACAGCCAAGTTATGAGCACTCACAATGTTGGTCACACTACAGCACCTCAACGCAGATACAATTTCCTGCTTCCAGAGGCGCGTTTCCAATTTCCTATGGTGAGTTCACATGAACGCAACGTTCGCACCTGGACAGGGATAGTGGAACGCCCATTTCGAGCCGGAGATTCCTATTGCTACTCAAAATATCAAGAGTCTTTGTCCACATGGAGGATAGCGGAGGGCTTATTAGGCCTCAGGCCGCTAGACTTCTCGACAGAGCGTACTAAACCAGCGCCACTTCCACACCCGGCACACCCCAAGAGGGCTGCTAAGCCTGCTGGCAAGAATGGGAGCCCTAGCAGCTCACGCTAGTACATGTATGCATGCCTGCATATATATATATATATATATATATATATATATATATATATATACATATATACATATATATATATAATCATATACAAATATATCTTAACTAATTAAAGCGAGAAAGTCAATCCTTCTCTTAGCCACGCCGAAAGATGGCGCTCTTCAGTCTCGCGGTAAGGCATGGCGAAAGATGGCGTATTTCAGTCTCGCGGCAAGAGGATCCAGCGTTTCCAGGTTTCCATGTTTCCAGGTCTTCGTGACGGAGCTGCTATGAATCAGCGAAGCGAGTCCAAAGGCATGAGATGCTTGCATATATATATATATATATATATATATATATATATATATATATATATATATATATATATATATATATATATGTGTGTGTGTGTATATATATATATATATATTTATTTATTTATTTATTTTTTTATATAAATGAAGATCCTACACTTTTTACTCAACTCAGGAAGTAGCAGGCTGGGGAGTGCACAAAACATTGCGATAGTAATTAATAGCCTGCCGGTCTTAAACAGGCGATGTGGAGGATTTACTAACGAATAACTTTTCGTTACAAACGCGCTAGCTTGTGCTCTAATTTCTGTCCCAAACCGCTAGCGAAGCTCTCATAACGGCGCTAGCCCTTGCCGACGCACGCCGAGTCACGGCTGAGCCTTGATTCATGGCTAGTGCGACTGGTAGACGAGCAAGGGGGGCAGCGATGTAGAGGGCCTGCCCCTACCTTAATATCAGCACCCCAGCAATAGCCTACCGGCGAGTCTCGCATGACGCCCAACCGCAATTGACTGGACCCTAGAATTAAACACTACTGCTTGACTGTTACGTAACTTGTGCTTTTCATACCGCCCAATCTTAGATTTTGGCATAACCAATTCCTCGTCACTATAATTCAGTAACGGCGAGTAATAACTCAGCAGTCATAATCTTAATAACTCAGCAGTCATCATAATCTGGCTGATGTAGCACGCTTAGAGTTTAGCGACAAAGTATTTGCTTGTCAGTAGGTACTTATAATAAACAAGCTGGACATGCTCATCGTCATTGAAGCAGTCACGAACTTCCCAAGTCAGTTGCCACTGGCACCACCGGCAAAGCCAAAGGGAGACAGGCGTGCCCATCTTAGTACCTGCTCTCGACGATCTGGTTGATATGAAAATACCTTGCCTGGGCTTTCAGATCTCGTATCGTCTTCTCATTCAACCGGTTCCATGTCTACTTAGCACTGCCTGTTAGAATCTTCGTGGCTCGCGAGCGTCGTGCAGACGTGACGTCTACACCTCTACTGCCCTTGCACACTGCTTATGGTCACCGCTTGATTCAACTGCGCGTTTAATCGTATCCAGGAGCTCTTGAACCCGAGCAGCATTATCGATGGCAAATCTATTGATGCTTCAGCAGCATCTTCTTACCAGTCAGCCAGTCTTCTTCGAGAGCCTAACTGAAACCATAGACGATCGTGATGGCCAGTGTCGCCGTGTTGAACAAAACCTGCCGTAGCCAAGCTGTGTATGAAGATCTGTATAGGTTGGATCGTCATACAGCCGCTGTGTAAGCGAGGTTGACGAATATGGCCAGCGTAGTTCTGTTCTCTAGTAGATCGGTATGAATAGTGCTGTGAGCGTAAGGCCTTTTCAGCAAATGGGCTCTCAAACGCTCGCGAGCATACCACTAATGATTTTACAGTGAGAATCATTACCAATACGTAAACAAGTCAGATTTCTTCTCTCTCTCTCTCTCTCTCTCTCTCTCTCTCTCTCTCTCTCTCTCTCTCTCTCTCTCTCTCTCTCTCTCTCTCTCTATCTGTGCTGCATTGAAATATGCAGGCCGACGGAAAAATTAGACGCTACCTCCAACTTGTGGAAGCCTGTTAACCGCATGTGTTTTTTAAATGGGCTATTGTGAGTGGCTTGTATTTCTCCGAATATTCACTAGGTTAACTAGTACTCGGCTAAGCGCGATGAAATTGTGGATTTCTTTTCAGTCAAGGTGAACATCCCGAGGTAGAGCGTCAGCCTGCTGTGGTAGATAGCGAACATGCTGTGAATAGATTTCGTCTTGGCTGACTGAGTCAAGTTCATCGCTCTTAAAGACAAGCACAGCTCAAATCCAGTCACCGAAAGTCACAAATCTGCTTGCAGAAACCTTAATAGAGAGTCAGCATTGGCTCCACATGATCGTCATCCCTACTGCTTTAACAGAAGTCAATAGTCCCAGGACTTGATCTCTGATCGGCCGTGCAATCGAAATAACCAGCCGAATCAAAACCGAATTCGGCTAGGTGGTTAGTGTTATATTATGTATAGGTGCTTTTTTTGGCGTACCAGCAGACTCTCGCTGTTTTTATTTACTAGAAGAGAAGCGTTGCCAAGTCAATCAATTTATCAATCATACTGTCTGCTCATAAGGTTACCTTTGGGGGGCGGGAACGACGTTCGGTCGGTAACCGGGTAACGGCAATTAGGAGCGTGGATTACGGAATTGCTTTTTATTTCGTCAGAATGACCTGGAGGCCTCCTATGACACACCGAGCCATCCGTCGCTGGGAAGAAGAGAGCGGCAGTTATCTCTTCAAGACCGCGCTATCGGCAGGCAAGATACGCATCTAACGTGGCAAGCAGACGCCAGATAGGGGGCGGGCGAAAGATGCGAGTCAGTTTCGTATGCCTGCTATCTTTCAGTGCGGCAAGCTGGCCGCCATCATCGAAGGCAATGGGCTGACCTTGATAACCTTTAAGGAAGTCGCTATGCGACCCGCTCGCTGGTCGCACCAGCAAAAGAGTTGCTGGACTCGCAAGGTAGAGCTTCCAGCCTACCGAAAACGAAACTGCTGACTGCAATGACTCATGCCAAATGATGCTTCGACAGCTTCTAGGCTGAGAGTGCTTCCGGCACCCCACCCCCTCGTCGGATTCGGCGCCGTGTAAATGGGCAAGTCTGCCTGCAGACGCTGCATCGTGGAGGCGAAGCAGTGAGCTGCATCAAACTGCAGCTAATCCAGGACTTGTCGTAAGAGCGTTCCCGAGTCTTCTGACGTCGAGGGTTGGAGTGGACTTGGTCTAAATTGGGGCACCTGCTTCCATTTGCAACGGATGGCAAGTTCCTCCTGTGATTCTTGAATGACCCCTAACGATTAACAAAGCGATACGTTCAATCTAGTACAGAGTTGCCCATTTTGAAGATGCACAGAGGCCGACTGGATAATCCATGAGCACGCTTAACGAAAGTATGAAGGGCCAAATCAATTAACCATTTCTGCCCGAGCTCGCCCGGGCGACCAGATGCTTAGTAGCTGACGAAATGAGTTACGTCACTTTCGTCGGAAGCTCCCTGCTCGCCGTCGGCTAAGATCAGTAACGCCAAGCTGTGAACTATCGGAAAGAGAGAGGCTGCCAGATGTTCGTTTGATACCAGGGTCTGAGCCGGCACTAACGACTGATTCAGAAAAATGGCTCTTAGACCTTGCTGGCGGCCAAGAGGTGGTTGAGTCATGCTTCGCTCTGCACCGACAGGAAGCGGAGCAAAAGATTAGACAATTGCTCAAGGCGACAGGTGATTTGATGCCGCATCGTTGTCGCACTAATCTTCTATCCACCATTTGCACGCCCGGCATCGCAAGTTCGTTGGAAGTTTCCGGAAGTTAACAGCCATTCACTTGTAAACGTCTTCAATGCAGGCTGCAACGGAGTCACGGGAGTCTGATGCACAGCAAGGCTGAGGAGCGGTCGAAGGAAAAAGTAGAGCTGAGTGTCATCGGCGTAGAAATGTCAGCCGGCGCTGTGTTTGGCGATGACGTCGGCGCGAGGGAGAGTGTAGGTTTACAAAAAAATGGGCCGTCCATGCATTTATGACACCCAGTCTTGACTTCTGTAACTCACTGCTTACTGGTCTACCGGCCTCTGCACTCAGGCGCTTACAGCTGGTGCGGAACTCTGCAGCTAGGCTTGTCTGTCGCGAGCGTTGCAGTTGCCACATCGCACCACTTCTTACCGACTTGCACTGGCTCAGTCAAGCAACGCATTGAATTCAAGGTTTTGTCACTCACTTTTAGGTCCCTTCATTCTTTGGCACCAGCCTACCAGTCAGATCTACCCTCCTACCAGCCTAAGAATCGTACCACCCGCTTTTCGGAAACTAACCGTTCACCCATACCTCGTACAAACCTCAAATCCTTTGGTGACTGTGCGTTTCATTCGTATGCTCCCAAAGCCTCGAACTCACTCCCGACTTGCGTCACGACATTCCCTGACTTGACCACTTTTAAAAAGAAACTAAAAACGCATCTGTTTATCGCAGTATTTATTGGGTCCCTGTGATCCGCCCTTTATATGCTTATGCGTGCTGACACTGCATGCTAACACAAACTAAACTTGCATGTCGACGCTGTGCCTGTCACCCCTAACCGTGTTACTCTTCTTGATTATCGAGCATGATACCACTAACGATTAGATCGTGCTTCCTTTTGCAGAAAATGCAGAGTGCCTATAAAGAGATAGAGTTCTCTGAGGGGTTATATCAACTGCATCATTATTATTGTTCTTCTTACTAAGAACCGTCGCTGAGGTGCACCATGCGTTAAGGGCTCCTGGGTCGACTGACAGTAATGTGCCTCTACACGCCAGGAGCTTGAACTGACCTAGTATGTATTCCAGTTGAGCTCTGTGCTTGTGGTATCTGGGCGTACGCTGGGGCACTCAGGATCCTGCAATCTATTGTGTCTCGAATGCTGCTTTTTGAGATCTGAGCGAACTAGCGGAGAGGTTTTACCATGATCTACGTTGTTCAGAAGGTCACTGCAAGCCAGCAGCAGAGCAGTTTCCCGTAATAAGGCACAGTTAAATATCGCGATTGTAACTTGCTATCGCGGCATAAGCACGGTCTAATGGTAAAAACTGTGTGCTGTTAAATCGTTTTTATGACGACCGCTTCCAACCAACCCTCGGTTTATCAGCAATAGAATGGCTCCGTAATGTTGCACAGAAATGCGGCTGGTGGCGCCGGCTGCGCTCATTGGAGCTGAGGATTGTTCGACCTGAACCTTTCAGAAAGAGCCAGCCCGCGGTTTCACAGGAGAGACGCGGGAGGCATTCTGCTGCAGCTGCTGCTGACGAAATCTATCAGCTGCAGCTATCCTTCCTCCCTGCTGAGCGAGGTCCGACGGGTCGGGATTTCGCTCGGGACTCGGCGGTTGGGGGGGGGGGGCTCTCGAATTTTTTTGTTCTCAGCAGACCGTGAGAGTGAGTGTCAGTTAGATCCGGCACGCGTAAAGCGCACGTTATTTATTTGCTAGCTTCACAGCGTTTTGGGACACGGCAACCAACCTTTGGGACGCATCCGGGCAGCGGTGGCTTGGTGAGCTACGTGGCGCCGCCCACAGCACATTTCTTTGAACGTGCTGCTACCGAAATAGCGAGAGGCGCCCACCTCCCTGAGCTGACGAAGTCAAGCAATCGAACCCATACGGAGCGGATGGTTCTCCGAGGGGGGCCGGGTCTCGCATGCACGAATTGCAGTCGGGTTTGCCCGTTCTTAACTTTGTCTCCATGTCTTTTTAGCTGGGTCCACGCTTCTTCTCTCGGTTCGGCCCTCGGCGAAGCCCCTTTGAAAGGAGCGTGCCCTCCAATGGACTTCGATCGCAGCTTCGCTGGCATGCACTTGACCTTCGAGCTCGCTCCGCTCGAAGGTCGAGCGAGTGGGCAAGAGTGAGTGGCCGTCCAGGGGCATACAGAGGCCTGAGTTAAGTACAAGCCTTTAGGCCAGCATGCTCAAGTACGAAAAAGAAGACACTCGGGGTCGCCGGTTAGCAGGACCTCTGGGTAGTGATGTGTACTGAATCTTGCTCAGGGAGTCTCGTACGCACAAGTTCGAGGAACGGAAAAGGCTCATCGCGGCACGAGCATAGCCGATAGAGGCCGAGCGTAATGGATTTGTCTTTAGCTTAGGCATAAAAATATGTAAAGTCTTTTGGAAGAAGCAACTGCAGCCGGAAGGAAGGTTCCACGAGTTTCGTGCATAGAGACTGGCGGCTTGATCGCCGGCAGATTTCAATTTGATTCGAGACGTGGGTGCCAGACGATTGGAAGCCGATCGGAGCGGGTGCTTCGAGAACATATTTGACATGTTAGCAATACATGGCAATAGCAGATCTCTACATAATAGAAATAGGACAGTGGGAATAGGGTCTTGTCGCTAGTAGTCGTCTTTGACTGGAGAATGAATTTCAGGATGAGGTCAATAGTGACGGCTTGAATGTAGACCTTGAGGTGCTGCATGGAATTGAGGAAGAGGAGTCCCGTGGAGTTTTTATTGAGGAAAACGAGTACAGCGGGACGCTGCTACACCAGGGCTGACCTCACGAATCTTGTCTATCTTGCTGACAAAGAAGATATAGAAGCGATTAGCGTGATCACCATAAAGATAACTATGTAAGGATCTAACGTGGGACATGGTTGATGCTAAACATCAGCCTTTTGTGATTGTGCATCCATGATTTAACAATATTTTGATGGAAGCTGGTATAATTTGCAATAATAGATAGATATAATCTACTGTGGTCCTCGTATGTTTGCCGAAGGACAGTCAGTCCTATTCTTTTGTATGTTTTCTCAATATTGTATTTAGTAGACCTAGCTAGTTTAAAGTCTGCTGTAAACCATAGGCCATCTGAGCGAGGGCGAACAGTTCGCTTAGCCAGTGGCATAAACTCATCGAGAATGTCGGCTAATGTCGAGTGGCAACATTATACTGATGATATGGTTAGAAAAAAGACGTAACGGCAGTGTGGAAGAAGATGGTTTCGCCCGGACAACATCAATATCCACTGTCTTGCGGTTTCGCGATTCACAGATGATTCTTGATGCTGAGGAGGAGGGAAAACAATGCAGATTGAATGAGATTCGAACGAGATCAGATGTGCTGAATTTGCTGATAATAAGGGAGACAGCAGAAACGTGTGAGAGAATATTCGATCGAGTGTGTCACACTTGTTGTTAGTAGGGTCATGTACATCAGCCGCAAGAGAAAATGAGTCCATCAGAGTATGAAATTTGGCACTTAAGGTGTCAGTTTAGTCGTCAAAATGAACGTACAAAGATAATCCGAGGAACCGAGGAAGTATGAGTACCTCAGGGCACGGTTTATACTCTCCTTGCCGATGTGACTGCTCGGCAAAACCCAGGTTTTCACTTCTGTGCAGATGACACTCAGTTGTACCTTTGCTTTGATCCCTTCCAGCCCTCCAGTACGTCAAATCGTCTAAACTCACTTGCTGTATGTATAGACGACATTCGCACATGGGCGGCAGCAAACTTTCTTAAATTGAACGATGATATAACCAACCTACTAGGCATGGGCAAGCCAAGTGTGATTTAAACATTTGAAAGCATGACGTCCAAAATCAGCTCTGCCAGAAAATCTCCTGTTAAATATAGGTGTCCTGTTCCAAAGTGACTTTTAATTAGACGACCATATCAGCTCCACAGTCAAGTGTACTTACTTTCAGCTACGTAACATGGCCAATGTTCGAGCTTGCTACAGGGATATCACATCTAAACTGGTCCGTGCCTTTGGGATATCCCGTCTCGACATCTGTAACTCGTGCTTACTGTTTAACGGGTCTGCGAAATCGGGCGCTTACAGCTTGTGCAACAATCTGCAACTAGGCTAGTCTGTCGTGAGCGTCGCAGTTGCCACATAAAACCACTTCTCGCTGACCTGCACATACTCCAAGTCAAGCAGCACATCAATTTCAAAGTTCTGTCACTTACTTTTAGGTGCCTTCATTCTTTTCACCCCCGGTCTACCTATCAAAACTGCTGCCCCACTAGGCGAAGCATAGTCGCATCCACGTTTCTGAATCTAATGGTTTACCTACACTTCGTACGAACCTCTCATTCTTTGGAGACTGTGTCTTTAGTTAGTATGCTCCCAAAGCCTGGCGCTCACTTCCGATTGACGTTACGTCTTTCTCGACTTAAACGACATTTGAAAAGAAGCTAAAACGCATCTATTTATCACAGCATTTAATGGGTCCATGTGATTCGAGCTTTATGCGTACTGACACATTGCATGCTGTCACTAAACATATTTGCATGCTGACCCAATGAATGTCACCTCTAACCATTTCATGCTTGTTGACATTGAACATAAAACTATTAAAAATTCGACCGTGCTTCCAATGCATCAAATGTAAAGTGCCTATAAAAAGAGTAACAATAATAATACAATTGATAAAAGCGCCATCAGAGAACTCAATCTCTTTCTAGGTGCTTTATATTTACTGCAAAAGAAACACGATTGAATGGTGAGTGGTATCATGCTTGATAAACAACAAGAATAACATGGGTTAGGAGTGACATGCACAAGGTCAGCATGCAAGTGTGGTTGATGGCAGCATGCAACAGTGTCAGCACGCATTAGCACATGAAGGACGAATCACATGGACCCACTAAATGCTGCCCTAAATAGGTGTGTTTTTAAGTTTTTTTAAATGTGGTCAAATCATGGGATGTTCTGACGCAAGTCGGGAGTGATGTCCAGGCTTTGGGAGCATACGAACTAAATGCACGTTCACCAAAGGATCTGAGGTTTGTACGAGGTATTGATAAAATTTTGGATTCCAAAAAGCAGGTGGTATGATGCTTAGGCTGGTAGGGGAGTGGATCTGATAGGTAGATTGGAGCCAAAGAATAAATAGAACTAAAAGTGAGTGACAAAACCTTGAAGTCGATCCATTGTTTGACTGGTAGCCTGTGCAAGTCGGCGAGAAGTGGTCGGTTGCGGCTACTGCGACACTCACGACAGACAAGCCTAGCTGCAGAATTTTGCACCAGCTGTAAGTGCCTAATTGCACATGCCGGTAGACCAGCAAGCATTGAGTTTCAGAAGTCAAGACGGGGTGTCACAAATGCACGGAGCTTAGATGAGGTATCCCTGTCTAAACAAGCACGAGATTTAGCAAGTTATGTTGCTAAAAGTAGGCAGACTTGACTGTGGAGCTTATGTGATCGTCTAACGAAAGGTCACTTTAGAACATGACACCCAGATTTCGTGCAGATTCAACTGGACATGCTGGTAGAGCCAATTTTGAGCGTTAGTCTTCCCAATTTCTGAATCACACTTGGTTTGCAGCAAGTTCTCAGAGAGTGCTAGCTATTAAAATGTATTATCATTATTATTGTTATTGTAACCAGAACGATGAAGGGACGATTTCTCACACCGAGAACCAAAATGAGATAAGAAAAATCCGAAATAAAAAGGAGTACTTGGTACTTATTGGGCCTTGAATAGACCAGCCACACTGCTTCAGAAGGACAGCCCATCTTGCCGACTGAAGAGGCTGGAGAATGGTTAGTGACGCTTGCTCTGATTAATTAGTCACATTTTCAGACCGAGTTCTCTTATCAGATCTTTGAAGTATTTCTGGTGAGGAATCTACGGCTTTCTCATCTCAGCAGCATCTGAAAAATTGGAATCTGTATCGAAAATATTTATCTCGCTGTCTGACTTGCTGCGAGCTGGTTTAGTCAAGTGGTTAAGGTGCTGGCATCGACCAAGGTCTGGCTGAGGTCGTGGGGTCGAGCTCCTCGGCATATGTAAAGCGCCTGAATAGAGATTAAGTTCTCTTGGGGGGCTATGTAAATGAATTATTTTTCCCTTTCTTTGAATAAGGCTGATTCCTCCACGGACGGGTAGCTCAAGGCAGTGTGATATTGGGGTGGTAGAAATATACATAGGTATATGATATTGTGATATTGGGGTGGTAGACAAATGAATTCGCAGATTTCGTAGATACGTGATGGGAGGCGCACTCTTACCAGTTGAACGTTCACGCGTGTTCTAGAATGAGCAAGAAATTCCATCTATCGAAGTCCAATTATTCAACTAAAACCTTCAGATTTATTTTGTAGTGTTGGTCCGTAAAATAAGGCAAACTTGGCTTGTCCTTATCCCCGAAAGGCGTGCAGCGGTAGGTTTTGTTTTTGCCTCACTTACCATAAGATGCGCTTTCTCGGAGCGCTTTTTCGCTCTCTAATAAATTGTCCACACGTAGCCAATTGCATCTGCTTGGTGCAAGCAAACTCTTTATGCATTTTCAATCAAATATGACTACTGGCTATTCTCTTACTCGGCAAAATATTAATTAAGCTACCATTAAATTACCTTTCAGGGATAATACTCTCAAGTGCTATATCGGAATAACCCTCATTAATCCAGGTAGTTGTAAAAGCGTTATAAACGTATGAACCTGACGTCCGCACTATGCCGAACAGGAAAACCAGAGACTTACAAAATACCATAGTCCTGATCGCCTAAGGAAAGTTTTTGTGGATCAGTTGCTATTTTAGGGATAAGGGAAATGGAAAACACACTATATCCTATGACAAAAAATTGAAGCCTGTCACCTAGCGTTGCGGATATTATTAGTATTTCTATTAAAAGGGCTCCGTTCGTGCTCTACATGTCCAGCTGTCTGCTCAGAGTCTGTCACTCTGTATCATCTTTAGTAGGAGTGCACGCTACCGGTGCAGTGCAGCCAAGTGGCACTTCGGTAGCTCACTGAAGGCAATGGGGCAGCGAGCAGATATCGGCTGATAAGTACCGCAATTAGCACCGTCGGCAGAAAAGCTATTCCCTTCCGTGGATGAGCTTGTGTTGATGGGAAGAGTGTCTGAATGTGTGTGTGTGTGTCACTCTTTATTTCTTTCCATCCATGTCTTCTCTCACTCACTCACTCACTCACTCACTCACTCACTCACTCACTCACTCACTCACTCACTCACTCACTCACTCACTCACTCACTCACTCACTCACTCACTCACTCACTCATTCACTGACTCACTGACTCACATACACTCACTCACTCGCACTCACTCACACTCACTCACTCATACTCACTCACTCACTCACACTCACTCACACTCACTCACACTGACTGACTGACTGACTGACTGACTGACTGACTGACTGACTGACTGACTGACTGACTGACTGACTGACTGACTGACTGACTCACTCACTCACTCACTCACTCACTCACTCATTCTCTCACACCCACTCTCTCTCTCTCTCTCTCTCTCTCTCTCTCTCTCTCTCTCTCTCTCTCTCTCTCTCTCTCTCTCTCTCTCTCTCTCTCTCTCTCTCTCTCTCTCTCTCTCTCTCTCTCTCTCTCTCTCATTCTCTTTCTCTCTCATTCTCTCTCTCTCGCTCGCTCGCTCGCTCGCTCCCTCTTCTCTTCCTGTCTGCCTCCTGCACACAGCCGGAATCCTTTTATTGTAAGCTGAACAGCCATTCTACGTAGGCGAGAGCGTACCGTTATGCAAAGCTCCCCCACCCGACTAGCCGCCATGGGCAGAAAGAAGGCGGCAGGCACACTTAAGTCAGCCTGCAATGGGCGTACTGGTGCGGAACGACATGTCATTTTTATTGATGTAGGGTGAGTAAGCCGAGCGTTTATTGGTCGGCTTTCCACACGCCGGCCCGGGCTTTCCAGACGTCGCCGGCTGCTGCTTCGCCCCCGGCTGGCGGCCGACGTAGTGAGGTGAAGGCGAACGAGGTGACCGAGTAGCGATACAAGAAAACGGCAGCAATTTGCTTGAGGAACTTCTTAGCGAATCGGTTGGAGCTTCGGGCTAATTCGCGCGACCGAGTTCGATAGTGAAGAGCAACGGTCGTCAGGCTTACACTGGGGTGTGGCCACGAGCCATTCCATGCATACTTTAATGTCGCACCTGTATTAATGACCTCCCACGTGTCAAAGGTTATCGTTGCCCGAGCGGGGCTCCGGCCTCATATTTGTCACGATCAGCTGCGGCTCAGCTGGGAGGCGTACGATCGAGCGCAGCGCCTGTGAATGCACTCGTTCGTGAATTCGCTGGACGCTGTAGCGAACGAGGCAAGCCCATAAGCAAGCGTACGGTAAGCATAGCACCGCGTTTCGCTGCCGGACCGGCGAGCAATAGGATGGACGCATGATCGATCGCTGCCGCCCACTGTCTCTACCCCTACCGTCTCTACGGCAGCCGTAGCCGTCTCTACCGCCGTCTCTGCTGCCGCAGCTGCTGCTGCCGACACGGCTGTCTGTACGGCTGCGGTCTCCCCTTGTCCGCTTCCCAGGCCTTCGTAGCCGCTGCACTCAAATTTGGTTACGGAAACGGCCGTCTTTGTGAGGCTCAGTTTCGGCCCAGTCGAATGGCCGATAGCCGCCCCGGCCGTGCTCTACAGGCGTCGATCTCAATGGGTATTCGCGTTCGCGAGATAAGGTCGCTGCTGTCGTCAAGGGAACTCGGGCGTGGCTCACTTTCTAGCCGCCGTTTTTCGAGGTCTTCTTCCGGCGCCCTCGGTGGATTGGCGGGAGCGGCCGGCCCCGAAACGGACGGCGGATGGCAGGATGGTTTCTGGGCGGGCGAGGTGCTTTCTCCCCGCTTACGCGACCGTGTAACATAACCGTAATGGGAACATTTTCGAGGCCTTCGATTAGATCTGGCGTCTCGGTGTACTAATGCGAGAGCCCGCCGACCTCGGACGGCACGGCTACATTCCGGGCGCCAGGCAGAAGAGCACGGGGTGCTGGACTTGAAACTGGCCGTTGTCCGGTAGCCGCCAATCGTACCTGTAGTCCATCCATGTCGCACATATTCATACTCCCCGGTGTAGATTTCGCTTGGCGAGAGCTCTGAGCCGACGAGAGCTTCTGAGAGAATGGCATCTGCGGTAGCTGAGGCCTGGTGGCTCCAGCGATCGAATGTTGTGGAATTATTTAAGACGTCTCGTTTGTTTTACGGCCGAAATGGCATATATCCCAGCGGGCCTCAGTAGCGACGCAGTAGCCAGCAGGAGCAGGAGCAAGACTTCTCGATTCAGACAGCGTGTACCGCACGGCGTCGAGGTGCTCGAGGAGCTCTGCATTGCTTGGAGTCAGAGGCTGCTATCCGAACTCAAGGCGTACTAACGCATTCCCAGATCTAGCCTGATAAAACTATATAGGCACAGTCGATTTCCTCTATTTCACGAGCTAGAGACAATCGTTCTGAGAATCGATTAGTGCAATTAGATAAATGATTTATCAAGAGAGAGAGAAAGAAAGAAAGAGAGAGAGCGTACGTGAGTGCGAGAGAGAGAGAGAGAGAGAGAGAGAGGAGAGATGGAGATAGATATAGAGAGAGATAGGAGAGATAGAGAGAGAGAGAGAGAGAGAGAGAGAGAGAGAGAGAGAGAGAGAGAGAGAGAGAGAGAGAGAGAGAGAGAGTGAGAGTGAAAGGAGAAAGATAGAGATAGAGAGAGAGAGAGAGAGAGAGAGAGAGAGAGTGAGAGTGAGAGAGGTTGAGTGTAAAGAGGAGAGAGAGAGAGAGAGATGGAGTCATAAAAAGAGATGAGGTTAATTAAATGAATTGATTGATATTATAGATAGACACCTGGTCGATAAATAGATGGGATAAAGTAGTGGTAGCTGATTCAACAGCTCATCGGTAGTATATTTAGAGGTTGGAGAACCTTTATGGATATGACCAAGCTTGCAGCAGGCAATAAAGGATTGCTTGATGCAGGGCTCGAACTCACAATCTCGGATGAGGGAGAGAAGAATTTGAGAGAGAGAGGAAAGATGGAGGGCGGAAAGAAAGCGACGTGGACATTAAGAGAGGAGGAAAGAAGAACGAAAGAGAGAGTGTGAAGAGACATACAAGAAACATAGAAGAGACATACAAATGAGACATATGGGGAGAGAGGCATACGGGGAAAGTATACAAATAATTTGCATAGAGCCGTATGGGAACTTAGTCTCTATCCAGAAGCTTTACATATACTGCTGGGCTCCAGCCCATAACTCTTATTGTTAATGGTGGGAACAGATATATTATATATTGGGGTAGGACGGAGATGAAAAGTGGAGAGATAGTGATATTTAGGAAAAAATAGGAAGGGCGGGGTGAATAGAGGGAGCTGAAAGAAGGAGGGTGAGAGAGCGAGAGAGAGCGGAAGGGATGAGGAGGAAGAGAGAGAGAGAGAGAGAGAGAGAGAGAGAGAGAGAGAGAGAGAGAGAGAGAGAGAGAGAGAGAGAGAGAGAGAGAGAGAGAGAGAGAGAGAGAGAGACAGAGACAGAGACAGAGAGAGAGAGAGAGAGAGAGAGAGAGGCAGAGAGAGACAGAGAGCGGTAGAGAGTCATTGAAGTTTAATGAACAGACTAAAGAGAGTGACGGAGAACTATTGTGCTGACCCTGTATATATTATTACTAACCAATTGACACGCTCTCTTTCTAGCATATTTTAAAGTGCCTACAAAAATTGTTCCCGTAGGGCACTATACAACTTCTTATTAGGATTAGCTTGTCGGTAATTAGCTAGAGAATACAGCCGATACAGCACGGAAGTATTTTCTAGCGGTTCTGTCGAATTATATAAATGCGACTGACGTTGCAGCAACCTTTGAAAGGACAGCCATTTTTCAAGTACGGCCGTTTTTTAAGTATGGACATTTGTGTGTGGCTCAAGCGGCTTCATGCTACGGATCGATTATTACGTTGCAGGAGAGTTGAGTTGAGATTCACGTTGAGTTTAGATGGGAA